>PVIW01009901.1:0-48291 GCA_004026585.1 Noctilio leporinus
GTTATAATAAAATGCAATATGATGCACTGTATATTATTAAGAAAGTGCTTACTTAGGTAAGTAGACAATGAAAGTAGTATTAGGAAAAATCTGGATATATTTTTTTATATATTCTTAAAATTACTTTTCCACTTGAATGTACATGTTTTTACTTAACATTTAAATTAGTTTTTATTGTGATATTTCAGTTTTGTTATAAACCATAAAATATTTTTAGAAACTGCCATGAAGATAAGAATAATTTTCCCTATATAATTATATTATACTAAGTATATATTGATTTATGTTTGAGAAATATACAGAGACCTTGAACATACTTAAATTTAAGATTAATGTTATAGTAAAATGAAGATTTGTAAGGAAATTTTTATGAGATTACAAGGTGAAATTTTTAAAAACTATGTAACAACAAGAAGACACCTAGCTAGAATGAGTGCCGTAGCTCATCAGGTGGACAGACTCACCTGTAATAAGAAAATTTGTGCAAAATGGTTAATTTGTATAATGACCTACAAATTAGTCTTTGAGCCTATGAAGGCCTTTATTGGAATAGGAAAATTCTTGTCCTTCTGATATTTACTAAAATTGTATTTCTATTTTTCTGTAATACTTCTTGTACCTGCCCAAGTATAATATATGCTTACTCCTTGATAGCTTTTGGTTTTAAATATTAAATAATACTAAGATGGGAGAGTTAAGGGGTTAAACATTGGTGGCTCTTCCCTGGGAGGGAGCTGGGAGTGTAGAGTGTTCCCATCGTCTGCTTTGAGGCTAGACTTGAGAAAGAGAAAAAAGTTTTATTTTTGGTGATTACTGTATTCCTTTACTGTGAATAAAAATGGGCTGTTTCATTATCTAGTGACCTTACAACTTTTACAGAGGCTACAGAAGAGGCAGGGGAGATAATAAGCTTGGCATGGCTTGTTGCTGGGATTATAGCTTCTCCGTCTAAAATGTGTAACAGTTTAAATACTAAATTCAAACTTAAGATGGCCCACTACATAGCACTTCAAAAAGCCTGAGCCTTGCTTGTATTAGTTTTTAAGGCACCTCCTGACTTTTATGAGGGCTAGGTAGTAGTTTAACTTAGTTCTTAAGAATACATCCCAATGGGGACTTTGTGGGGATAGAGGGTTGTAATTTGGTCCATGGTGTGCCTTGAAAAAGAAAACAATTCCTGGGCTTCAGGAGGCATCCCCCGTCATTGCTCCAGGAGTCAACCAGTGGGATGCAGGGCATCCCCTGTTCTTCCCAATGAGGATTACCAGAAGTCTTTGGCAACACGATGCTTTGGCTAAGACTAAGAGAAAGCTAAGCTTACCACAGATAGATTTCTTGTATTCCTTTTTTGCTGTTGGTGAAATAAGTAGCTTTGACTGAAACTGGACCCTTTTTTACAGATTTTAAGGCTTACATAAGTGTATTTTCTCTTCCTCAAGGAGTTGGAGAAATAAAAATAATGGCACTTTTTCCCCTTGCCCTTTTAGGAGAGGCAAGCGTAAATGCTTCAATATTGCTACAATTTACCAAATTGCTTTAAGAAAATAAACATGTCTAAAAATTAGCAACTTTTTGAACATAGTCACAAGAAAAACAATTATGTTCAGTTTACTTAGCCCTAAATGTGGTAAAATTTAGTTTCAGGTAACCACTAATAAGTTTAGTAATCAATGTGTACAAAAAGTTTTTATTTCAGGAACCTGGAGAGATGACCCACCCTGAAAGTAACCATAAGTAGTTCCACCTTTATGCCTTAGGAGGACTACTGCAAGTAATTAAGATAGTATTAGAGCCATTCAACTCCAGGCAACCTTCACTCAGGACAGAAAGATCTCTACCTAGGATACAAAGAAAGAATATTGGAACTTTGATTTCATTAATGTTTTAATCTGAATTCTAAAGGATTTGTTAGGGTACAAACCTTCTGTCTTCTTAGATCACTGATCATCTGAATAAAGCACCCATAAAGATTCAATCCTAGTCTCTGCTTATTGGGTCCGGTAGATGACAGGTAGCAACAACACAGGCTTTTCTGGTTTTACTACAAATTAATTTCTGATTATCCTAATTATTGGCCAGTATATTTAAAAACCCAGTCATTCCCCAGAGCCCTACAAATCCCTATTTATTCTAAAGTAGTATTTGAAAAATTTTTTGAGAAACATATTTTAGGATAAGTCAAAGTCCTTTTCATGGATTTTTGGAAGATGTAATAATTTTGAAAATGCATTCTAGTAATACAATGACAGTCTTTTTTTAAAAAATATTTTATTTCATTATTTTTTAGAAAGAGGGGAAGGGAGAGAGGCAGAGAGGGAGAGAGACATCAATGTATGGTTGCGTTTCACCCGCCTCCAGCCACAGACCTGACTGGAGACCTGCTTTGCAACCTTGTTATGTGTCTGGGCTGAGGAATCAAACCTGCGACCTTTGGGTTCGCAGGCCGGCGCCCCATCCTCTGTGCTACCAGCCAGGGCCAATGACTGTTTTTAAATGACCAAAAACATATTTGAAATGACATGGATATAAATAAAAGCAGACCAGACCAAGCAAACAGTTTATTTGTGCCCCACTGTCTAATTGTTCTGCTAGCCTAAGAGGGTCTTCTAAGAGTGATTTCATTTTCTTCTGAAAGTTCCTAACTTCTATGCTTATAAGGGGGGGTTTTAAAATCCAATTTTTCCTCCTCCACAAATCCAATTTTCTCTCCTTCAATAGGAACTTCTCAGAGGGGAAACATCTGTTTGGAGGGAATAAGGACATTTTTGATATCCATTTTTGCATTATTCTAACTCCTTTCTCAAATTTTGATAGGGAGGGGAAGTTGGTTTATTCTCCTCCTTATTTTCACCAGACAGATATAGAAGAAAAAACTTTACCTTATTAGAAGTATAAATGGCAATATATTAGAATTTTGTAGTGCTTCATTTTTTGACAAAGCTTTCCAAGTATTTTAAAATATATTTAACAAGCCCAACTAAATAAATTCTTGAGATATATCAAGGTGCCTTTGAAATACCCCAAGGTCCTTTTAAAGTCCTTTAAATTTTGAACCTTGGGAATCTTGTTAACCAAGAACTATGCACTATGATTTAGAATCTTGGCTTTTAGGTAGATAAAGGTAAAAGCCTTTTAAGCCTTTTTAATTCTCCTGTGCATGCTGTCTCCAGTAGGTGACTAAGGGTGTTTTATTAAAAGGTAGAGATGGCGGCCGTGCACTGGATGACCCAGGAAGCCTTGGTTCCTGTGACAGGAGAGGTGGTGGCAGAGGCCAGCCTTAGAACTGTTTCCATTTTAATTTCTCCCAGACCTTTAAGTCTAAAGACCCTTGTCAGGAAATCAAGGGCAATGATCCTTGACAACATTTAAAGGGTACAATTAAAGTTTTTTCTTCAAACTTACATCTCAAGCACTTCAACAGCTGTTGAACTACTCAGAATTATATTTCCTGTCTTTTTGACAGACCGCTCCCCATGACTGCCAAGAGACCAACATATCAGCTGACTCACTAGTTTCAGTTTCACTGTTTCTTTTCTCCAAATTCACTCATTAGAGCTATCTAGGGAATGATGTACTGGGTGCAAATGTGCTGCTTGTGGAAAATGGCTCCCAAAGGTGTTACATGGGATCGATCTTAACATGTCCCAGGCTCTAACTCAGGCTACCAGGAGGACTTGAGGAGCTGGATAGCCAACCCTTATATCATTCCTTCCTAGCTAGGCCAAAGAAAATTAAGTGAATGAGTGGAAGTCCCTACGAGGCCCCTACATGTCTCCGGAATTAATCCTAGAAACCTCCACAAGACCCCAACTTGCAAGGGGGTACTCGATTGCTTGAGCTGGAGGGAGGAAGTGTCTCTTGTCTTCAGCATCTTAGCAAATTGCCACGACATTCATAAAGCCCTATAAATCTGAAGTGGAGTAGAGGAGTACTGAGGAAAGAAACAAAACTGAAATGGCCAGGGAAAAATTGGTGGAAGACCTTCCCTTTATCTTAGAGAACACCCTGCAGACATATATTCAGGCCCCACATTGGGCACCAGGAATGTGGGGGACTCCCCACCCACAGAGATCCTTGGTGCTGTGGATGAAAATGAACACTTCCCAGGCAGCTTGAGCTAGGGCAGAGAAGGCTGGCTAGTGTCTGATATACCAAAAGCCCTGATGGCCCACCTCCAAAGGTTTATATTGATTACACAAGGTTGGGGGTGCACCTACACAACACAAATCATTACAAAAGAAGAGTATTCAAAACAAAGGGAGTTGAGACAGAGCAGAGGGCAGCACTGATGGCATTCTCAAGTGCCAGAGCAACTAAAGGATAGAGTAGGGATCATGAGACATCTGCAAGTCCCCACGAATTAGAGCAAACCAGGTGCCCATCACAATAGTGGAAAACTTCATGAGGAACCAGAGGGGAGGGGGATAGCCATTGCCTGGGCAAACAACTCACTGCGGCTCTCTGCACAGAACGAGGTGCCCATTGCAGACCACATAAACCTTCTTGAGGTGCCATAGGGGGAGGGATAGCCATCAACAGCACAAACAGTGCCCTACAGTGCTCCCCACAAAACCATGCATGAAGGTAGGGCCTCAAAATGATGGCAGTGTGGAAACCCAGCTAGGGTACTGGAGGCTCAGCCTACCAGGAGGTGTGGCACTCAGAACAAGCCCTGACTGTAACAGCAATAAGGCCCTGCCACTCCAAGGCCCTTCAGCCTGAATGTAGACTACAGAGACTGATCAAGGAAAAGGGGCAGACTCTGGAAATGTATCACTGCTAATCTCAAGCACCTGAGTTACACAGAGAGCTACATAAACTATTAATCCCTAACAAGCAGCTCAATAAGAGTATATGAGGTGTGATAGGAGTGTCTCTCAATCAGCCAACTGGAGTGAAAGGGACAACACATAAAACAAATTCAAATTACAACCAGACAACCCAAATTAATGACATAAAGGGCACTCCAAGAGCAACAAGTTGAGGAAATGTAGGAAACTGCACCACTAAATCCCACAAATCTCCTACCACAAAAGGGCACACCATGAAGACAGGGAGTCAAAGCAGATTAATCCAAGAAACAAAAACAAGCAACAACGGACACCCAAAATGGGGAGAAAAAGAAACACTACATCATCAAAAGGAAAGGACTGCAAAATTAAATAAAAACAAAGAAGTTTTCAGACATGAAATAATTATAAGAAATCACAATGAGCTCAATTAACTCAAAGAAAACTGCAAAGAACTCCAGGGCAACTATAAGGAGCTTACTTAAAATTACACTAGCATTTAAAAGAACATAGAAACCATCAGTAAGAACCAGGAGGAAATGAAGAAAATAACCTCAGAAATGAAGAACACAATATAAGGAACTCAAAGCAGGTTAGATGAAGCAGAGGACCGCATCAGAGAACTAGAGGACAACAGGGGAAAAAATAACCAGACATTGCAACAAAATGAAAAAAGACTGAAAACAATGAAGAGGTTTTAAGAGAGATACAGGGTAACATAAAACACAATAATATCCATAGCATAGGGATACCAGAAGGAGAAAAGAAGCAAGGGATAGAAAACCTGTTTGAAAAAGTAATGACAAAAAACTCCCCTAAAATGATGAGTGAAAAGGTCATTCAAGTTCAGGAAACACAGAGGGTCCCAATGAAGATGAACCCAAACAGGCCTTCTCCAAGACACATCATAATCAAAATGACAAACCTTATGGAACCAAGGTGGTGGAGGAGTAAGTGGAGTTACACCAATCTCCTCCCAACACCAAACTGGACTTACAAATTAATTGGGGAGAAATCATCTGGAATAACCAACAGAACACCAACTGGAGAGAAGTCTTATTACCACAGACAAAACAGATGAGCCAATTCATCACAATGTGACCAAGGTGCCTAAAACTGACCACTGAAAACAGACTGATTGGAATAACAACTAAAGGAGACAAAGACAGTGGATCTCTGGTAGTCTCCAACTGGCTGACTAGGCCCAGACTGGGACACCAGCTGACATCACCAAGCACAGATCCACGAAGTAAAAAAAAGTGCACCTCTACACCATAGATACTGTCTCAGACACCACTGAGACAATAAGTCAAAGTGGACCAATCTAAGAAGCAGAAACAAACAAAAGCTACCTAAAATGGGGAGACAAAGAAATAGACCCTCAGCAAATGGAAAGGAGGAGACCCCAGGTAGAGTGCAAAATGAAATAGAGGCAAGCACCCTATCAGACATGGAATTCAAAATAACAATGAGCTCAGCAAGTTCAAAGAAAACTACAAACAACTCCAGGGGAACTACAAAGAACTCCAGGGAAGCTACAAGGAACTTACTGAGAACACCACAAGCATTAAAAATGACATAGATACCATCAGTAAGAGCCAGGAGAACATGAAGAATACAATTTCTGATTTGAAGAACACAGTAGAAGGAATCAAAAGGAGGCTAGAGAAAGCAGAGGATTGGATCATTGAGCTGGAGATCAATGTAGAAAAAAATTCCCAGGCAGTGCAACAAAATGAAAAAAGACTGAAAAAGAATGAAGAGGTTTTAAAAGAGCTAGCTGCAGGACAACATGAAATATAATAACATTCTTATCATAGGGATAATGGAAGAAGTGGAGGAGCAAAGGATAGAAAACCTGTTTGAAAAAGTAATGGCAGAAAACTTCCCTAATTTGAGGAGAGAAAATGTCATGCAAATTCAGGAAGCACAGAGGGTCTCAAGGAAGATGAACCCAAACAGGCCCACTCCAAGACACATCATCATGAAATTGGCAAATTTCAAACACAAGGAGAGAATCCTAAAAGCAGCATGAGAGAAACAGCTAATAACATATGAGGGGGCTCTCATAAGGTTATTGGCTGATTTCTCAACAGAAACACAAGCCAGAAAGGAATGGCAAAAAATATTTAAAGCAATGAAAAACAAAGGCATACAGCCAAGAATACTCTCCCCAGCAAAGCTGTCATTCAAAATGGATGGTGAAATAAGGAGTTTCCCAGGCAAAAGAAGTCTAAAAGAATAAATCTCCACCAAACCAGCATTGCAAGAGATGCTAAAAGGTCTGCTTTAAGAAGATGAAGAAACAGAGAGAGACAGGAACACAGGTACAAAGGTAAATGGATTAAATGCACCAATCAAAAGACATAGGGCAACTGAATGGATAAGAACCAACTTTGACTTATTAATGCTTTAAAGTGATCTTGTTATAAATAGATTTTACTAAATAAGGTATAATTTTGTATATAACTTGTATCTGCATTACTGCAGGTTAAGTTTTCTTAGATTAGAATCATTTCACAATATGGGAAAATCTGGTTAATTGCAATAACTCAGAAAAATCTAATCCAGATAAGGAAAAAGAAAAAAGTAAGAAAATGTGCAAGTATCTAACATAGAATACATGCTACCTTTCTTATTCACTGTTACAAAATATGTGCTTATTTGTGGGTGTGTAATATATAGATTTGTTAGCAATGTATGTTTTAAATAGCAATCAGCTGGTCATGGGTGTGTTGTGAAATCAGTCAATCTTTAGGTTAGAAAAGATGCTGAGAATGAAGACCAATTGGGATGGAAGTTGTAAACTACTAAACTATATGATTTGTGTACATAGGCAATATATATTCTCATATTTGCATGTAAATTAGATGAGATTCCTTTAAACTAAACCATGGAAATATACATTTCCAATTATGAAGGCCCCCAAAACTGGGGATGCTTGGGAAAAGGGATTAATGCTATAGTAAACTTTATTATTCAAATGTGCACATACCTAATCTCTACCTCAACAGACTCTTAAGTAGTTCAGGGGTTAGTTTAGGACCATGTAGGAAGTCAAGAACAAGTTCAAAAAATAGCTAGAATACTATTCTACAAAATTATTTAAATCCTAGGGCTTTTTATTTTTTATCTCAATTTAGTAGACATAATAATTTCTACTCTGGTGGCCAGCTGAGCACTGCAAGTGCCATTATTTCTGAAGGCTTCAACTTGTAAAACACATGTAGAGGAAAAACAGAGGGTATTGAAAGAAGTAAGACCTGTGCACAGCCTAAATAAACAAATAAATAAATCTACTATTTAAGATGGAAAACTCCAAAAAAGAATAAGTTGTAGTTCCAGTAACTTAAAATAAAGTTGAGTTGTGTTATTGGAGGTGGGAGGATCTGACTCAAAAAGCAAATTCATTTTTTAGTATGGGTTTGGCACTGTCTCTAGAACAACTTTCACAAAAGTGAGTTTTGCAATATACCATTTCTGTGATATATTTCACAAAAATAGCATTCCAGAGTAAAATAAGTAGAAAAGAAGAAAAAAACTGCTTTTAAGTAATGAATGGGTTAACAATGAGATCAAAGCTGAAATCAAAAAGTTTCTGGAAACAAGTTACAATGAATACACAATAGCCCAAAACCTATGGGACATAGCAAAGGCAGTTCTCAGGAGGAAATTCATAGCAATACAGGCCTACCTAAAAAGGTTGGAAGAAACTCATACAAAGAACCTAACCATAAAGCTTCAAGAAGTAGAACAGCAACAACAAAGCCCAGAGCAAGCAGAAGGAAGGAAATTATCAGGATCAGATCAGAATTAAACAACATAGAGACTAAAAGCACAATTCAAAGAATCAATAAATCCAGGTTCTTTGAAAAGATAAACAAAATTGACAAACTGTTACCTAGATGCATCAAGAAAAAAAGATAGAAGACCTAAAAGCAAAATCAGAAATGACAGAGGAGAGATCACAACCGATACCACAGAAATACAGAGGATTGTAAGAAATTACTACATATAACTATATGACAACAAATTTGACAACCTGGGTGAAATGGTCAAATTTCTAGAAATGTATAACCTACCAAAACTCAATCAAGAAGAAGCAGAAAGACTGAAAAGATCAAAAACAACTAGTGAAATTGAAGAAATAATAAAAAAAACTTCCAGTATACAAGAACCCTAGACCAGATTGCTGCACAGGTGAATTTTACCAAATATTTAGGGAAGAACTAAATGTCCTCCTCAAACTATTCCGAAATATCCTAGAAGAAGGAAGACTCCAAAACTCTTTTTATGAGGCCAGGATTATTCTAGTCCCAAAACCAGTTCAAGACCCAACAAAGAAAGAAAACTACAGACCAATATCTCTAGTGAACATAGATGCGAAAATTCTCAACAAAATACTGACAAAACAGATCCAGAAATATATTTTTAAAAATCATACACCATCACCAAGTGGGATTTGTAAGGATGATTCGTAAATCAATGAATGTAATACACTACATAAACAAACTGAAAGACAAAAACTATATAACAATAGATGCTGAAAAAGCATTTGACAGCACCCTTTTATGATAAAAACACTCAGTGAGATGGGAATAGAGGGAGCTTACCTCAACATGATAAAGGCCATGTATAAGAAACCTGCAGCTAATGTCATACTCAATGGACAAAAACTGAAAGCCTTTCCCTTAAGATCAGGAACAAGGCAAGGATATCCACTCTCTCCACTTCTATTTAACATAGTCTTGGAAGGTCTTGCAATCAGGCAAGAAAAAGAAATCAAAGCCATCCAAATTGGAAAACTGTCATTATTTGCAGATGACATGATAGTGTACATAGAAAACCCTATAGACTCCACTAAAAAACTATTCCACCTAATAACTGAATTTGGCAAAATAGCTGGCCACAAAGTCAATATCCAGAAGTTGAAGGCATTTTTATACACCAACAATGAAACATCAGAGATAGAAGCTAGAAAACAAATCCCATTTACTATAGCAACAAGAAAAATAAAGTACTTAGGAATAAACTTAATCAAGGAAGTAAAGGACTTGTACTCAGAAAACTACAGAACACAGAAGAAAGAAATTAAGAAAGATATAAATAGAAGCATATACCATGTTCCTGGTTGGGAAAAATTAACATCGTTAAAATGTCCATACTACCCTAAGCCATTGATAGATTCAATGCAATCCCTATTAAAATACCAACATCATATTTCACAGAACTAGAACAAAAACTTAAAGAGTTCATATGGAATCAAAAGCAACCCCGAATAACTACAGCAATCCTGAGAAATAAGAATGAATTAGTAGGAATCACAATACCAGGCATCAAGCTATATTACAGAGTCATAGTAATTAAAACAGTCTGGTACTGGCACAAAAACAGACAAATAGATCAATGGAACAGAATAAAGAACCTAGAAATAAACCCAGGACTCTATGGGCAACTAATATTCAACAAAAGGGGTAGGAACATAAAATGGAGTGCAAATAGCCTCTTCAACAAGTGGTGCTGGGGGAACTGGACAGGCACATGTGAGAAAGAGAAACTACACCACCAACTTACACCATACACCAGAATAAACTCAAGATGGATAAAAGACTTAAACATAAGTAGTGCCGCCATAAAAGCCCTAAAGGAAAACATAGGCAAAAAAATGCAGATATCCCACATAACAAAACTTTCACTGAAATATCACCCAAGGCAAGGAAGATAAAGGAACAAACAAACAAATGGGACTACATCAAACTGAAAAGTTTCTGTTCAGCCAAAGAAAACATCAACAAAATAAAAAGGGAACCAACCATATGGGAAAACATAGTTACCGATGACACATCAGACAAGGGTTTGATATCCAAAATACATAAAAAACTAATGCAACTCAACACCAGGGAGACAGACAGCACAATTAAAAAATGGGCAAAGAACCTGAACAGACAACTCACTGAGGAAGATATACAAAGGGCCCAGAGGCATGTGAAAGATTTCTCAACATCACTAGTCATCAGAGAGATGCAAATTAAAACCACAATAAGATACCACCTCACACCTGTCAGAAGGGTAATCATCAACAAATCAACAAACAACAAGTGTTGGTGAGCATGTGGGGCAAAGGGAACCCTCATGCACTGTTGGTGGGAATGCAGGCTGGTGCAGCCACTGTGGAAAACAGTATGGGGTTTCCTCAAAAAACTAAAAATGAACTGCCTTTTGATCCAGCAATTTCACTACTAGGACCATACTGAAAGAGGCAAAAAGGGGAACAGCTTAGTCAAGGAACTAGCATGTATGACCCATGGACATGGACAACATGTGGGATTGACTGTGGGTGGGGATATGTAGTGTGGGGAAGGGGAGAGCAGAGCCAGAAAGATAAGATGAATGTAATATAACAACAATAAAAGATAAATTTTAAAAATAAAATAATTAAACAAACAAAAAAAGAAAGAAAGGGAGTTGTTAAGTTTAGATAACAATAGAAGGAATGTGCCAATCCTCTTCAGGCTATGGTCTGTTAGACAAGGTGACTCCAAGTACTCCAGGTGGCCCATTGAATTTTAGGGAGGGTGAGATTACATGTGGGTTAAGGTTTAACATATGCTGCAGTGCAATAAACAACTCTAGAAAGTTTAGGTCACAGGGCAGACTTCAAAGGACATATGGAATGTTCCCAAGGCTAGATTCACACCAGGGCCCCCTGGCTATAGCACTGAGACTTATATGCACCCAGCTTTCCTGGCTTTCCAGTTAGGTCTTACAGGCTTGGCCTGGCCTAGTTGGAGCTCCATGCCCCTACACCTTCCCATGGGGACCCCGACAGTGACTTGCTCAAAATCACATAGGGATTTTGGTCTAGAACCAGCCTTCTAGGCAGGCAAGGCCACACTATCCCGACTCAGGTAAGGCTTGAGTAACAACAGTCAGGGCACAGGTTGTTGGAAGAAAAGAAGCTGGGAAGTGTTGCAGAGGAAGATGCTTTAGATGCACAACTTCAAACTGAATGGTCAAGCTTGAGACACCTGGGCATGAGAGGTACCAGGTGGGCCTGGAATGAGCAGTAATCAGGCCCATGAAATTCAATGGCAGTCAAAGCAACTGGAAGAAGCTAAGACAAAGAGGTTGATATGCAAACAGCACAGAGCTCTGCATACAGGAGCTGCAGCTGCAAACTCAAGGGCAGCATAGAGATTTATGGAGTGTGGGTAGGACTTTTGATCAGATCAGTCACAGCCAAATCTAGATGAATTAATAGTATTATTAATCATGATAATGGGAGACTGAATGGTGTCTGAGATTGCCTATCTTGCAATCAACCTTAAAATAGCCAGAAATTTTTATCTGACTAACCCTGTGGTTCTGATAATGATGTCCCAGAGACACAGTGATCACCATGAACAGAGCTACTTCAAAGACAAAGGCCACAATGCACAGCCCTGTGATAGAGGAGCCCATTTTGTCATGAGTCAGAGAGCCCAGGTTAACACAGACCTTAGTAGGGGTAGTAGGGGTGGGCTGTGGAGGAGAGGAGTGGCAGCAAAGAATGGGAGGATGCAGAGAACTGAATTGACTATTTCATCTTTGGATTCACAATCTATAAGTGGGGCAGTAGCAAAACATTGGTGCTACTGATACTTAAATGGCAAACATCTAAACAATTCCATTGCCAGTATGTTCAGATTTTGTTGCAAATCTGAATAAGTCATTTAACTCTGCTATGTGGCTGGCTAAATCAACACAATGCAAAAATATCTGGATGAAATGAAATGCCTCTGTCAGTCACCTGTGTGTTTCATCTACCTGACATCAAACAGCTGGATTCTTGTAAACATTTGGATGGTACAATGAATTTTTCATTTTTCATTCAGATCACAAAATCACTTTCCATCTTAGCAGGAACTTAAAGGTCATCTAATCCTTGATATTAGGTATAGCCTCAAATGACTTATTTTGTATTATTGTGCAAATAAAACACTGAGATATGACTATGTGTTATGTCTAATTGTACATTTTGTATCTTTAAACATGTGTTTATTTTAACATTTTTTCTCCTTGACTGTTTAATTAAATTATAAATGAATCATTTACAGGGTAAACTAGATTATATGTATGAAAATACAATGAAATCCTGCAATTAACCCAGGCTTGATGATTTAAAATAAATAGCTGCTGGTACATAAATATGCATGAACCTTGGTGCTATGCTCAGAACACAGCCAAGAGATTGCCTGAATTACCTTCACTCTTAGGACTACCTGCGTAGTTTTATAGGGAGAATGGTTTGCCTAGAAGTTTGCTTTACCACTTTTTCACTTCCTTACTTCTGCATGCCATTTCACAAGCTCAAACCAGGTGTGTCTATTCCTAAAGTGATAAAGAAGCAAAATAAGGTTAGAGGACTGTGAAATTTATTAACTCCAGAGATCTGTTTCAGCATCTCAGTCTTTCTCATCCAGATGGCCAAGACTTCATCCCACTCCAACCCCCTTCAACATTCAGAGAATTCCTTTAAAAACATTGACTTAAATACAGCTTCACAGAGGAGATGAGCTAAGGAAGATCTCTTTCCCATAAATTCAGCTTCTGGTCTAAAGTATGTGTTTAATTTTCCCAACAGTCTGCATGCAGCTTTTCATTTTTAATAAGGGACTCTTTGAACCATTGTCTCATTTATACTGGTAGGCTCCATAGAAATGGGTACAGTCAACTTATAGAAGCAAATAGAAAATATTTTCTAAAATGGAATAACGTGTGCACTGAGTTAAAATGATAGTCTGGGAGAGAAAAACAAAGTTAGAAGATCCAGGAAAAGGAAGAGAAGGTGAAATGAGACAGTGAGCGCATAAGGCAGGGAGATCTAGGAAGACAGTTCTGGATGGTAGGAATGTAGGAAAGGAAGTTTTTATACTTGCAGGGTTGAAATATCGGATGTAGGGGACGTGGTAGTAACTCAATCAGTCATCCAGCCAACCAGCAGCATTCTCTGGCTGCTCACTGGGCACAGACCATTTCCAGTACTAATAACTACAGGGAGTTAACCAGCCCGTAAAAGGCCTTCCAAGATGAGCTTGAAAGCTAGTGGAGGAGGCCACCACAGAAAAACAACACTTCCTATGGGTTGCATGGCTCAGTCAGTTGGAGCATTGTTCCATGAATCTTTAGGTTGCCAGTAAAATTCCCACTCAGGGCACATGCCTAGGTGTGAGCTTGATACCCAGATGGGGTGTGTACAAGAGGCAATCAGACAATGTTTCTCTTTCACATCAATGTTTCTCTCTCTTTCTTCCTCTTTCTCTAAAATTAATCAGTAAATTAAAACAAACAAACAAACAAACAAACAAAACACCCCTGTGAACTTAGAAGAAAGCAGAATGGTATTGGATAAGAAATACAGCTATAACCTATGCAGGAAGCAATACAACCCCACACACAAAAAAATAACTCAAGCAGTCTAGGTGGTATAATTTAATACACATGTATGTCAGAGTTAATGTTTATTAAGTGCTTACCATACACTAGATATGATATTAAGTGCACTATGCACATTACATCTTATATATGGGAATTATGGACAAGCCTAAGAAGTGTAAATATTAAATAAAATACCCATTTAAAGGATACGAAGTAGAGGTATAAGAACAGACTTTAGCATTAAAGAATTTTTAAAGTATATTTTATTGGTTATGCTGTTACAGTTGTCCTAATTTTTTCCCTTTGCCCCCCTCCACCCAGTAACTTCCTTCCCTCCAGCAGTACCCCACCTTAGTTCATGTCCATGGGTCATGCATGCAAATTCTTTGGCTTCACCCTTTCCTATGCTATTCCTAATACCCTCACCCATCTATTTTTTTGTTGTTGTTATCAATTATGCTTTTAGATCCCTGCACCATTTCACCCTTTCTCCCGGTTCCCATTCTCAGCTGATAACCCTCCAAATGATATCCATACCTGTGATTCTATTCCCATTCTGGTTGTTTGCTTAGTTTGTTTTTGTTTTAGTTTTTTAGATTTAGTTGTTGATAGTTGTAAGTTTGTTGTCATTTTAAGGTTCATACTTTTTTTTCTTTTTATTTTTTAATTTTATTTTTAACAATTTTATGGTGGTTGTATTACATCCATCCAATTTTTGCTGCCCTCTGTCCCCCTCCCCACCCACCCATTCTCCCCAAAGTCAATCCCACCTGTTGTCCACATCCATGGTTCCTCCATACTAGGTTCTTGTCTAAGCTGCTCCCCTTTCCTGCCTCTGCCTCCCCCCTCGCCCCAACCCCTTACCCCCTGAACACTGAAGGCCTATTCACTGTATTCATATACTTGGTTCTGTTTTGCTTGTTGTTAGTTTTGTTCATTATTATCCTGTAATGGGTGAGATCATATGGTATTTGTCCTTCATTGACTGGCTTGTTTCACTAAGCATCATACTCTCCAGTTCCATCCATGTTGTTGCAAAGGGTAGGAGTTCCTTCTTTCTTTCTGCTGTATAGTATTCCATTGTGTAAATGTACTAAAGTTTTTTGATCCAATCATCCACTGATGGGCACTTAGGCTGTTTCCAGCACTTGGCTATTATAAATAGTGCTGCTATGAACATAGGGGTACATAGATTCTTCTGAATTGGTGTTTCAGGATTCTTTAGGTATAGTCCAAGTAGTGGAATCACTAGATCAAAAGGCAGTTCCATTATTAGTTTTTAAAGGAAACCCCATACTGTTTTCCATGGTGGCTGCACCAGCCTACATTCCCACCAACAGTGTACGAGGGTTCCCTTTGCCCCGCATCCTCGCCAACACTTGTCGTTTATTGATTTGCTGATGATTGCCATTCTGACAGGTGTGAGATGGTACCTTATTATGGTTTTAATTTGCATCTCTCTGCTGACTAGTGATGTTGAGCATTCTTTCATATGCCTCTGGGCCCTTTGTATATCTTCCTCAGTGAGTTGTCTGTTCAGGTCCTTTGCTCATTTTTTAGTTGTGCTGTCTCTCCCTGATGTTGAGTTGCATTAGTTCTTTATATATTTTGGAGATCAGACCCTTGGTCTGAGGTATCATTGGCAATTATGTTTTCCCATACAATTGGTTCCCTTTGAATTTTGCTGATATTTTCTTTAGCTGAACAGAAACTTTTCAATTTGATATAGTCCCATTTGTTGATTTGTCCTGTTATTTCCTTTGCCCTTGATGAAGTATCAGTAAACGTATTTCTGCGTAGGATATCCAAAAGTTTACTGCCAATATTTTTCTCCAGGACCTTTATGGTGGCACTGCTTATGTTTAAATCCTTTATCCATCTTGAGTTTATTTTGGTGTATGGTGTAAGTTGGTGGTCCAGTTTTATCTTTTTGCATGTTGCTGTCCAGTTCTCCCAACACTATTTGTTTAAGAGACTGTTTTTACTTCATTTGATGTTCCTTCCCACTTTGTCAAATAGTCAAATATTAGTTGACCATAGAGCCCTGGGTTAATTTCTGAGCTCTCTATTCTGTTCCATTGATCTATATGTCTATTCTTATGCCAGTACCAGGCTGTTTTGATGACAGTAGCCTTGTAGTATTGTTTGAAGTCTGATATTGTGATTCTGCCTACCTTGTTCTTCTTTTTCAAGATTGTGGTGGCTATTCGTGGGCATTTTGGCTCCATCTAAATTTTTGAAGTATTTTTTCTATTTCTGTGAAGTCTGTCATTGGTATTTTAATTGGGATTGCATTGAATATGTAGATTGCTTTGGGTAGTATGGGCATTTTAATGATGTTAATTCTTCCCATCCATGAACATGGTATATGCTTCCATTTATTTGTATCTTCCTTGATTTCTTTCTCCATTGTTCTGTAGTTTCTGAGTACAGGTCTTTTACCTCCTTAGTTAAGTTTATTCCTAGGAACTTTATTTTTCTTGTTGCTATAGTAAATGGGATTTGTTTTTTCTTAAGGTTCATACTTTTGATCCTTTTCCTTAAATAAGTCCTTTAAACATTTCATATAATAATGGCTTGATGATGATGAATTCCTTTAGCTTTACCTTGTCTGAGAAGCACTTTATCTGCCCTTGCATTCTAAATGATAGCTTGCCTGGATAGAGTAATCTTGGTTGTAGGTCCTTGTTTTTCATCTCTTTGAATACTTCTTGCCAGTTCCTTCTTCCCTGCAAAGTTTCTTAAGAGAAATCAGCTGATAGTCTTATAGGAACCCCTTTGTAGGTAACTCTATTCTCTTGCTTTTCTTAAATTTTATTTCTATTGTTGTTGTATTATATCCATCCCCTTTTTACTCCCCTCTGTCCTCTTCCCCATGTTATTGCTTTTAAAAAGCTCTCTTTATCTTTAACCTTGGGCATTTTAATTATGTTATGTCTTGGTGTGGTCCTCTTTGGGTCCAACTTGTTTGGGCTCTCTGTGATTCCTGGATTTGTATGTCTATTTCCTTTGCCAAATTAGGGACATTTTCTTTCATTTTTTCAAATAAGTTTTTGATTTCTTGCTCTTCCTTTTCTCCTTCTGACACCCCTATGATTGGGATGTTGGAATGTTTAAATTTGTCCCTGAGGTTCCTAAATCTCTCATCATTTTTTTCAATTGTTGTATTTTATTTCTGCTCCAGGTGAACATTTCTTTCTTTCTTTTTAAAGAACCAGCTCCTGGATTTATTGAGTCTTTGAATTGTAGTTTCAGTCTCTATCTCATTTAATTCTGCTCTGATCTTGATTATTTCCTTCCTTCTACTTGCCCTGGAATTTGTTTGTTGTTGTTCCTCTAGTTCTTGTAGCTTTATGGTTAGGTTGTTTGTATGAGGTTCTTCTAACCTTTTTAGGTAGGCCTGTATTGCTATGGACTTCCCTCTCAGGACTTCCTTCACTGTGTCTCATAGATTTTAGGCTGTTTCATTATTTCCAGAACCTTTTTGATTTCTTCTTTGATCTCACTGTTAACCCATATATTACTTAATAGCATGTTATTCAGTCTCCATCAATTAGAATGTTTTTGGTTTTCCCCTTGAACTTGATTTTTAGTTTCAAGCCATTATGATCTGAAAAAAATGCTTGGTGTGATTTCAATTTTCTTGAATTTGTGGAGGCTTGTTTTGTGTCCTACCATGTGGTCTATCTCTGAGAATAGAATGTTCCATGTGCATTAGAAAAGAATGTATTTTTCTTCTTTGGGGTGAAAAGTTCTGTATATGTCAGTTAAGTCCATTTCATCTAGAGTGTTGTTCAACGCTACAATATCCTTGGTGGCTTTTTATTTTTTTTATTTTTTTTTCCTGCTTAGAAGATCTGTCCACTGTTGATCATGGGTATTAAAATATCCTCCTATTAGTGTGTTGCTGCTTGTATCCTTCTTGAAGTCCTCCAATATTTTTCTTATATATTTGGGTGCTCCTATGTTGGGTGCATGTATATTAACAAGGGTTATATCTTCTTGACGGATTGTTTCCTTAAGTATTATGAAATGTCCTTCTTTGTCCCTTTTATGGCCTTCATTTAAAATCTATTTTGTCTGATATAAGTGTTGTTACCCCAGCATTTTTTTCATTTCCATTTGCTTGAAATATATTTTCCATCTCTTCTTTTCAATTTGTGTCAATTGTTTGTTCTGAAGTGGGTCTCTTGAAGACAGCATATGCGGGTCATATTTTTTTATCCATTCAGCTACCCTTTGTCTTGTGATTGGTGCATTTAATCCATTTATGTTTAAGGTTTTTATTGACAGGTACTTACTCTTTGATGTTTTTCTCCTTTGTACCTGTGTTTCTCTCTATCTCTCTCTCTCTGTTTCTTCATCTTTTTAAAGCAGATCCTTTAGCATCTCTTGCAATGCTGGTTTGATGGAGATATATCCTTCTAGCCTTCTTTTATCTGGGAAGCTTCTTATTCATCTTCCATTTTGAATGAGAGCCTTGCTGCGTAGAGTATTCTTAGTTGCAGGCCTTTGGTTTTCATTACTTGGAATATTTTTTGCTGTTCCATCTGGCTTGTAGTGTTTCTGTTGAGAAATAATTTGATAACCTTATCAGAGCTCCCTTATATATTATTAGATGTTTCTCTCTTGATGCTTTTAGGATTCTCTCTTTGTCTTTGAAATTTGTCTTTTTAATTATAATGTGTCTTGGAGTGGGCCTGTTTGGGTTCATCTTCATTGCGACCCTCAGTGCTTTCTGAACCTGAGTGACCTTTTCGCTCTTCATTTTAGGGAACTTTTCTGTCATTACTTTTTCAAGCAGATTTTCTATCCCTTGCTTCTCTTTTCCTTCTGGTATCTTATGATACAGATATTATTGCATTTCATGTTGTCCTGCAGCTTTCTTAAAATCTTTTCATTCTTTTTCGGTATTTTTCATTATGTTGCACTATCTAGGGATATTTTTATATGTTGTCCTCCAGTTTACCGATCTGATCTTCTGCTTCTTCTAGCCTGCTTTTGATTCCTTCTACTGTATTATTCAATTCAGAAATTGTATTCTTCATTTCCTTCTAGCCCTTATTGATAGTTTCTATGTCCTTTTTAATGCTGATGTAGTTCTCAAGAAATTTCTTGTAGCCTTTCTGGAGTTGTTTATAGATTCTCTGGAGTTGTTTGTAGTTTTCTTGGAGCTTGTTAAGCTCACTGAGCTTCTTTATCATCATTATTTTGAATTCCATATCTGATAATTTTGACCTGTATTTCATTTAGTGGTCTTTCTGGGGATTCCTCCTTTCTTTTCAGTGATGAACTGTTTCATTTTCTCCCCATTTTTAGGTGTCCTTTTTTGTTTGCTTTTACTTTTCAGATTGGGCTTTTTTTGGGTTCCCGTCTTTGTGATGTGGTCTTCTGTCATGTAGAGGTGCACTTTCTTTACTTCCTGGATCCAACTCTGGTGGTGTTGGATCATTCCATAGTCTGGGCCTATTCAGCTTGATGGAGTCAACCAGAGATCCACTGTCTTTATGCCCTTAAGTTTTTAATCCAAGTAATCTGTGCTCAGATATCAGTTGTAAGCACTGTTGGATGAGGCAGATTAGTTCAGTTGTAATCCAATCAATCTGTGATCAGTGGTCACTGTAGACACCGCTGGGCAGAGTCAATTAATTTAGTTTTAACTCAATCAATCTGTGGTCATCTGCCAGGCTCAGATGCCTCTGAGTGTGACAGATTGATTCACTTGTAATACAATCAATCTGTTTACAATCACCAGGCTCAGGCACTGCTTGGTAGGGCAGTAGGGCAGATTGATTCCAAAAGGTGGGCCTATGATGTCCCCTCAGGTGAATGTGCATTGGTGTAGCATAGTCTGCCTGCCATGTGGGGGATGAGTCAACACTGGGACCTCATCAGCTGCTCCCTCATTTCTCTCCTCAAAGCTACCACTCCAAACTATCCCCAAGCATCTCCTGTCCACTCTGCCCTCCCTCTGCTGGACCCCAGGAGAAGTGGGTGCCAATGTATTTTTGTGGGTTGTCACTTTAGCGCTCTCAGGCTTTTTTCTTTTCATAGCTGGATGCTGATTTACTCTCAGCTGTGTTGCTATAGGCTGGGAAGCCCAGCTTAGGGTTTAGGACCCACCCTTCTTACATGGAGACCCCTGCTCCATCCCTTTAGCTTCCATGCATGGGAGCTCAGCCAGGCCTCTCAAGATCTGTAATTCCTACCAGTCAGGCTGCCTCTTCTGTTCTGTCTATGATTATAAGGTTTCTTTCCAACTGGTATTCTGTTAGTTATTCTGAATGATTTTCCCCCAATTAAGTTGTAATTCCAGATTGGTCCTGGGAGGAGATTGGTGTAGCTCCACTTATTCCTCCACAATCTTGGAATTGGAATCTGTTTATTCCTTCCTTATATCCCAAATTGTTGATTTGAATCTCAGCTTCATCCCCATTGCTGTTGGTTCCCTGTATATTTTTCTTTGTTTCATTTTGGATGACCTTCAGTTCTTCCTTTATTTTGTGGCTGTACTCAATAATTCCTCTGAGCATTGTATTCTGATCACCAGTGGGGTTTTTTGTTTTGTTTTGTTTTCAAGATTTAATTTATTTTTTCCAGAGAGAAAGGAAGGGAGAGGAGGCAGTGAGAGAGAGAGAAACATCACTACATGGTTGCCTTTCACCTGCCTCCAGCCACAGACCTGGCTGGAGACCTAGCTTGCAACCTGGCTAAGTGCCCTGACTCGGGTATCAAACCAATAACTTTTGGGTTCACAGGCTGGCACCTTATCCACTGTGCCACCAGCCAGGGCTGATCTCCAGTGTTTTGAACTCTGCATCTGATAAGTTGGCTATCTCTGTTTCATTTAGTTTTGTGTTTTTTTTTTTTTTTCTGGGGCTTTGTTTTGTTGTTTCATTTGGGCCATGTTTCCTTGTCTGCTTGTTTCAGCAGCCTCCTTTTGTTTGTTTCTGTGTATTGGGTAGAGCTGCTTTGACTCCATATATTGGTAGTATGTTCTAATGTAGTAGATGTCCTATAGGGTCCAGTGGCACAGCCTTCCTGATCACCCAAGCTGGGCACTCTAACTTCATGTGGGCTGAATACACCGTCCATTTGTAGTTGCTGTTGGCAGATCTATGGGAGGGGTTTGCCCAGGCTAGTCAGCTTCAAAGACTGGCTGTGGTCACACAGTCAGGTGACCATGAACTCCTGCCCAGTATGGAGGATCAGCTGTGCAGGGGCAGAATGGTGCTCCAACATGGTCCATAGCTATTCACTGGGTGTGCTGACCCTGGAGTTTCTCAAGTGGTCCAGGCCAAGGTCATCCCCATCTGTGTTTTGCCTGGGGACCCTACCTAAGCTAGAAAGCAATCTTAAATGGCTGCTACTTGTGCTGGGCTTAGAGAATCCTAGGCAAAGCCAAGCTGTGAATCTAAACTGGCTGCTGATAGTGCTGCTGGCGTTCACTGAAGCAGCTGTTGCTTGTTTGATAGAATTTAGGAAATTGTAAAGCATGAGCCAAGACCAGGCATTTATATGGAAAAACAACTTGGGTGGACCCTTAAGTTGGATGAGGTGGAGTCTCTGGGGATTTCCAAGGCAAGTCAAATAGTGTTAACCAGGTAAATGGAGTCTCAGATATGGCCCCAGTTTTCCAGCTCTATTTGGGGGAGCATTTAGAAATGAGACAATAACCCTGCTTGTCTTGATGCCAGATACTTCAGTTTCTCCCTGTGTACCACTGGTGCCCTTCAAGCACTACCCAAGTGCCGGAACTCAGGGGGAGTGAATCTGAGTAGGTAAGTCTATGTGTGAGTTCTTTCAGAGAAATTTCTTGGGCTCCCAGAAGTTCCTTTCACTGATTATATTCCTGCTGGTTTTTGCAGCCAGAAGTTGGGGGCACTTATCTTCCTGGCATTGGAACCCTGGGCTGAGGGGCCTGGTACGGGGTTGGAACTCTTTGTTTCTGAGATATCCTTCCTGCATTTTTATCCACCACATGTGGATGAGAGACCAGCCCATTCTGCATCTATGCCCTTCCTACCCATCTTGATGGATGTGACTTCTTTAATTCTGTGGTTGTCAGACTTCCATTCACTTGATATCTGACACTACTGGTTGATGGTTTTTATATATTTTAGATGTAATTTGATATAACTGTGCAAAGAGGCAAACCATGTGTGTCTATGCCACTGACTGTTTTTTTTTAAAGATTTCATTTATTACTTTTACAGAGAGGGGAAAGGAGAAAGGCAGAGAGGGAGAGGGACATCAATGCGTGGTTGCCTTTTACCTGCCTCCAGCTATGGACCTGGCTGGAGACCTGGCTTGCAACCTGGTTATGTGCCCTGGCTGGGAATGGAACCAGTGACGTTTGGGTTCGCAGGCCGGCACCTTATTCACTGCTCCACCAGCTAGGGCCTTATGCCACCATCTTGATGATATCCTTGCATTCAAGGATTTGAAATTACTAGGTGTGATTATTCATTAGCAGACTTTAGAATGTAAGATATGGATTAATTTATAGTTTTCTCAAATATAATAATGACGAATGGTGGACAATTACTGTCTCTTTGCTTTAGGGAGAAAACTGCTTTTCCAGTGTCTATTACTCAATACACTTCATTATTCAATATGTTTCACTGAGTTCATCATTAATTTTTCTTTTTTTAATTTAATTTCATTGTTGTTGTATTACATTCATCCCCCTTTTACTCCCCTCTGTTCCCTTCCCCACCCACCCACTTCCCCAAAAGTCAATCCCATGTGTTGTCCATCTCCATTGTTCTTCCGTACTAGTTCCTTGACTAAACTGATCTCCTTTTTTGCCTCCTCTTCCCCCTCTGCCCTCTCCCTTGCCCAATGAAGGTCTATTCATTGTATTCATGTATCTGGTTCTCTTTTGCTTATTTTTTTGTTTAGTTTTGTTTTTTAATTTAATTTTACTGTTGTTGTATTATATTCATCCCCTTTTTACTCCCCTCTGTCCCATTCCTCACCCACCCAGTCCCCCATAAAGTCAATCTCATTTGTTCTCCATGTCAATGGCTCTTCCATACTAGTTTATTGACTAAACTACTCCCTTCTTTGCCTCTTCCTACCCCTTCCCCTCACCTCTGTCCCCCCTCACCCCTGCCCACTGAAAGTCTATTCACTATATTCATGTATCTGGTTCTGTTTTGCTTATTGTTTGTTTTGTTCTTTATTGTCCTGAAATGGGTGAGATTATATGGTATTTGTATTTCACTGACTGGCTTATTTCACTAAGCATAATAATACTTTCCGGTTCCATATTGTTGCAAAGGGTAGGAGTGCCTTCTTTCTTTCTGCTGTGTAGTATTCCATTGTGTAAATGTACCAAAGTTTTTTGATCCAATCATCAACTGATGGGCACTTAGGCTGTTTCCAACATTTGGCTATTATAAATAGCACTGCTATGAACATAGGTGTACATAGGTTCTTATGAATTGGTGTTTCAAGATTCTTTGGGTGTAGTTCTAGTAGTGGAATTGCTGGATGAAAAGGCAGTTATATTTTTAGTTTAAAAAAAAAAACTCCATAATGTTTTCCACAGTGGCTGCACCAGCCTGCATTTCCACCAACAGTGCATGAGGGTTCCCTTTACCCTACATCCTCACCAACACTTGTTGTTTGTTGATTTGTTGATGGTGTGCATTCTGACAGGTGTGAGGTGGTATCTTATTGTGGTTTTAATTTGCATCTCTCTGATGGCTAGTGATGTTGAGCATACTTTCATATGCCTCTGGACCCTTTGTATATCTTACTCAGTGAGTTGTCTGTTCAGCTCTTTTGCCCATTTTCAATTGTGTTGTCTGTCTCCCTGGTGTTGAGTCGTGTTAATTCTTGATATATGATATATTTTGGAGATCAAATTCTTCTCTGAAGTATCATTGGCAAATATGTTTTCCCATATAGTTGGTTCCCTTTGAATTTTGCTGGTGATTTCTTTAGCTGAACATAAACTTTACAATTTGATATAGTCCCATTTGTTGATTTGTTCTTTGATTTCCTTTACCCTTGGTGAAGTATCAGTAAACATATTTTGGTGTAGGATATCAAAAATTTTACTGCCTATATTTTTCTCCAGGACCTTTATGGTGGCACTGCTTATGTTTAAATCCTTTATCCATCTTGAGTTCATTCTAGTGTATGGTGTAAATTGGTGGTCTAGTTTTATCTTTTTGCCTGTTGCTGTCCAGTTCTCCCAACAACACTTGTTGAAGAGACTGCTTTTACTCCATTGATATTCCTTCCCCTTATTGAATATTAGTTGACCATAGAGTCCTGGGTTTATTTCTGGGCTCTCTATTCTGTTCCATTGATTTATATATCTATTCTTATGCCAGTCCCAGATAGTTTTGATGACAGTAGCCTTGTAGTATTGTTTCCAGTCCAATATTGTGATTCCTCCTACCTTATTCTTCTTTCTCAAATTGCTGTGGCTATTTGTGGGTGTTTTTGGCTTTATATAAATTTTTGAAGTATTTTTTCTATTTCTGTGAAGTCTGCCATTGGTATTTTAATTAGGATTGCATTGAATATATAGATTGTGTTGAGTAGTATGGACATTTTAATGATGTTAATTCTCCCCATCCATGACTATGGTATATGCTTCCATTTATTTGTATCTTCCTTGATTTCTTTCTTCAATGTTCTGTGGTTTTCTGAGTACAAGTATTTTACCTCCTTGGTTAAGTTTATTTCTAGGTACTTTATTTTTCTTGTTGCTATGGTAAATGGGACTTGTTTTTTTGTTTCTATTTCTGATGTTTCATTATTGGTATACAAAAATGCTTTTAATTTCTGGATATTGACTTTATATCCAGCTATTTTGCTAAATTTGCTTATTAGGTCGAGTAAGTTTTTGGTGGAGCCAATCGGGTTTTGTATGTACACTATCATGTCATCTGCAAATAATGACAGTTTGACTTCCTCCTTTCCAATTTGGATACCTTTGATTCCTTTTTCTTCTCTGATAGCTATGGCTAGAACTTCCAAAATGATGTTGAACACAAGTGGATAAAGTCAATAGCCTTGTCTCATTCTTGTTCTTAGAGGAAAAGCTTTCAGTTTTTGCCCATTGAGTTTGATGTTGGCAAGAAGGCCTGACTCAGTTGCAAAGCAATGAGGTTTCTCATATATGGCGTTTATGACATTGAGGTATGCTCCCTCTATTCCCATTTTGCTGAGGGTTTTTATCATAAATCGTTGCTGTACTTTATCAAATGCTTTTTCAGCATGTATTGACATGATCATATGGTTTTTGTCCTTCATTTTGTTGATGTGGTGTATTATAATTTGCGAATGTTGTACCATCCTTGCATGTCTGGGATGAAACCCACTTGATCATAGTTGTATCATCTTTTGGATGTATCCGGTTGGCCAATATTTTGTTGAGAATCTTAGCATCTATATTCATCAGAGATATTGGCCTGTAGCCTTCTTTCTTAGTTGTGTCTTTACCTGGTTTTGGGATTAGAATAATATGGGCCTCATAGAAAGAGTTTGGGGATATTCACTCTCTTGGATTTTTTGGAATAGGTTAAGAAATATAGGAGTTAATTCTTTAAATGTTTGGTAGAATTCACCTGTGTATCCATCTGGTCTGGGGCTCTTGTGCTTTGGGAGATTTTGGATTACTTCTTCAATTTCACTAGTTGTTATTGGCCTATTCGGGCTTCCTGCTTTTTCTGGATTCAGTTTTGGTACATTATACATTTTCAGAATTGTGTCTATTTCTCCCAGGTTGTCACATTTCTTGCCACAGAGTTGTTTGTAGTAATTTCTTACTATCCTTTGTATTTCTGAAGTATCAGTTGTGATTTCTCTTCTGTCATTTCCCATTCTGTTTATTTGGGTCCTCTCTTTTTCTCAATGAGTCTCGTTAAAGGCTTGTCAGTTTTATTTATTTTTTCAAAGAACCAGCTCTTGAGTTTATTGATTCTTCAAATTGTACTTTGGGCCTCTAAGTTATTTAATTCTGCTCTGATCTTGATGATTCCCTTTCTTCTACTTGCTCTGGGCTTTGTTTATTGTTGCTTTTCTAGTTTTCTGCAGCTTTATGGTTAAGTTGTTTGAATAAGCTTCTTGTGACCTTTTTAGGTAGGCCTGTTTTGCTCTACATTTTCCTCTGAGGACTGCCTTTGCTGTGTCCCTTAGGTTTTGGACTGTTGTATATTCATTGTCATTTGTTTCCAGAAACTTTTTGATTTTAGCTTTTATATCATTGTTAACCCATTCATTACTTAAAAGCATGGTATTCAGTCTCCATGAGTTAGTATGTTTTTGGTTTTTTTCCCTTGAGATTGTTTCTCCTTTCAAATTATTGTGCTCTGAGAAGATGCTTGGTATGATTTCAATTTTCCTGTATTTGTGGAGGCTTACCATGTGACCTTCCACATTCTATCTTAGAGAATATTCCATATGCATTTGAAAAGAATGTGTATTTTGCTTCTTTGGGTGAAAGATTCTTTATATATCTGTTAGGTCCATTTTCTCTAGAGTGTTGTTTAATGACACAACACCCTTGGAGTGTTTTTGTTTGGAAAATGCCCATTGTGGATAATGAGGTATTAAAATCTCCTACTATTAGTGTGTTACTGTCTATATCCTTCTTGAAGTCTTCCAAGATTTTCCTTATATATTTGGGAATTCCTATGTTGGGTGCATACACATTTACCAGAGTTATATTCTTTTGGATGGCTATTTCCTTAAGTATTATGAAATGTCCTTCTTTGTCTCTTTTTATGGCCTTCATTGTAAAATCTATTTTGTCTGAAATAAGTATTGCTATTCCAGCCTTTTATTTTTAATTTCCATTTGCTTGATATATATTTTTCCATTCCTTCACTTTCAATCTGTTTCCATCTTTTGTTCTGAGGTGGAACTCTTGAAGCCAGCATATATGTGGGTCATGTTTCCTTATCCATTCAGCTACCCTATGTCTTTTGATTGCTGCATTTAATCCATTTACTTTTCAGGTTATTATTGATTGATACTTATTTATTTCCATTTCCCATCTTTGGACCTGTGTTCCTCTCTGTCTCTCTCTGTTTCTCAATTTTTAAAGCAGACCCTTTAGCATCTCTTGCAATGCTGGTTTGGTAGAGTTGTATTCTTTTAGTCTTCTTTTTTTCTGGGAAACTTCTTATTTCTTCTTCCATTTTAAATGAGAGCCTTGCTGAGTAGAGTATTCTTGGTTGCATGTGTTTGTTTCCCATTACTTGCAATATTTTTTGCCATTCCCTTCTGGCTTGTATTGTTTCTGTTGAATAATCATATAATAACCTTTTTGGAGCCCCCTTATATGTTATTTGCTGTTTATCTCTTGATGCTTTTAGGATTCTCTCTTTATCTTTGAAGTTTGCCATTTTAATTATAATGTGTCTTGGAGTGGGCCTGTTTGGATTGATTCCCATTGATACCCTCTGTGCTTCCTGAACTTGAGTAATGATTTCACTCATCATGCTTGGAAAGTTTTCTAATATTACTTTTTTGAACAGGTTTTCCATTCCTCGTATCTCTTCTCCTTCTGGTACCCTATGATATGGATATTATTGCATTTCATGTTGTCCTGAAGCTCTCTTAAAACTTCTTCATTCTTGTTCAGGCTTTTTTTTTTTTTTTTTTTTTTTTTTTTTTTTTTTTTTTTTTTTTTTTTTTTTTTTTTTTTTTTTTTTTTTTTTTTTTTTTTTTTTTTTTTTTTTTTTTTATTCTCTTGTACTGTCTTGGCATATTTTTCTAGGTTGTCCTCCAGCTGGCTAATCTGATCCTCTGCTTCCTCTAGCCTGTTGTTGATTCCCTCTACTGTATTCTTCAATTCAGTAATTATATTCTTCATTTCCTCCTGTCTTTTAGTGATAGTTTCTATGTCCTTTTTAATGCTGGTGTATTTCTCTGTTAGTTCCTTGCAGCTTCCCTGGAGTTGTTTGTAGTTCCCCTGGGTTTTTTTTAGGTCTTTAGTTGTTTGTAGATTTCTTTGAGCTGGCTAAGCTTATTAAGCTTCTCTATCATCATTCTTTTGAATTCCATATCTGATAGTTTGCTTGCCTCTGTTTCATTTAGTGATTCTTGGGGATTCCTCCTTTCCTTTTGCTGATGGACTGTTTCTTTGTTCCCCCATTTTTAGGTTTTGTTGTAATCCAATCAAACTGTGATCAGCTGCCAGGCTAAGGAACTGCTAGGCTAGAAGGATTGATTTAGTTGTAATCCTATTGGTTTGTGATCCACCACCAGGCTCAAATGCAGCTTAGGGTGACAGACTGATCCAGTTGTAAATCAATAGATCACCTACCAAACTCAGGCCCTGTTGGGCTAGACAGAGAGGTTCAATTGTGATCCAATGGATCAGCCACCAGCTCAGGTGTAGCCTGTTGGGACAGAATCAGATAGAAATCAATGTATCTGTGACCAGTCACCATGTTCAAGCACCATTGGGCTAGACAACAAGATGCAATAGTAATCCAATGAATATGTGGTCAGCCAACAGGCCCAGAGGCCTGTGGGTGGGACAAACCAACTCAGTTGTGAACCAATGAATCTACTATCAGCTACCAGGTTCAGTTGTCACTGTGTAGAGCTGACTGACTGACCCAGCTGTAAGTCAGTGAGTTTGTAATCAGCCACTAGGCCCAGGCTCTGTTGAGAGAGAAGGCCTGACTCAGTTGCAAAGCAATGAATTCAGGATCAGCCCCCAGGTTTGCACACCACTGTGTGGGGCTGACTGACCCAGATGTAAGTCAGAGAGTTTGTGATCAGCTGCCAGGCCCAGGTGCTGCTGGGCAAGAAATACCTCTTAAGGTGGCAACTATTGTATCTATACTCAGAAAGGGCAGGACATGAGAGGTTTATTTAGATGTAAGTTAAAGTATTGTGATCAGGCACCAGGCTCTGGCACTGCTGGGTGGGGCAGATTTCTTCCAGTGGGCGGGGCTATGAGGACCCTCCTATGGGAAGCAGCTTGGCACAGTGCAGCCTGCAATCCGCCTGAGGTGTGGGCAATGAGTCAGCACTGGGATTCCTACAGCTGCCTCCCCATTTCTCTCCTCTAAAGCACCACCGCAAATTCTCCCCAGGTGTTTCCAGTCCTCTCTGCCCTCCCTCCGCTGGAGCCCAGGGTAGGTGGGTCTTCCTAGTAGTTCTGTCTCCAGCGCTCTCTCAGGTCAGCAAACTCCATGGTTTTCTGACCTTCTCAGCTGGATGTTGCTCTGCTCTCTGTTATGTTGCTGTAGCTGGGACACCCAGCCAGGGGACCAGATCCCACCCTTCTCAAGTGGAGCCCCCAGCTCCATCTTTTAGGCTGCTGCTTCTGGTGGGGGCCCAGCCAGCCCTCTCGCATTTCCATGATTCCTACCAGTCATGTTGTGATGAAGCAGCCTCTTCAGTTCTGTTTGTGGTTATAGGACTTTTTTCCAGCTGGTGTTCTGTTGGTAACTCCAGCTGACTGTTTCTCCAAAAAAGTAATTCCAGATGTGACCTGGGAGGAGATTGGTGCAGCTCCACTTACTCCTCCGCCATCTTGCCAGCACCCATTAATTTTTAACATGATACTTTACTGCATTTTATGGAGGATAGTATAAACTATTGTTTTAACTCAGAGATTGAAGATTTGCAAAGATCTTCACAAAGGCCAAAGATTTCCTAAGTTTAGAGAGACATTGACGTACCCCATTGGGTATGTGTAAATTCTCCAATGTGTCTCTTTAATCTAGTTCTAGGGGAGGCTAATGTAGAGTCAGAGAGTATGTATCTGAAGTTACATTAGAGATAATGTGTGGCAGACAACTTGGCCCTTCTTAAGTCTCTTGGGGACTAACTCCTCAGTATTATTCAGAGTTTTGGAATGAAGAATTGTAAAATATGCTTTAGGCTCTGGCCAGTGTGGCTCAGTGGTTTGGACTGTCCTCCCATAGATAGAAAAGTTGTTAGCTAGATTCCTGGGCAGGGCATAAGCCTAGGTTGCAGGTTTGGTGCCCATTTGGGACCTGTGCAGGAGGCAAACAATCAATGTTTCACTCACATTGGTGTTTCTCTCTCTCTTCCTCAAAATAAATACATAAAAGCTAAAAAAAAAAAAAAAAAAAATGATGAGCACAGATGAGCATCTTGAGAGAATGGCAATTGACAATATTAAGATGTAGACTTATTTCTGGGGTCAGATCTATCCAGTGCCATATGACATTTCAGTCTCTGTAAGGTCACTACTGCTAGATGTTCCTGTGATGTGCCTCTCTCCTATTGTGTCCAGTGTGTCTCAGTAAGCCCCAACTGACTGAGGTAGCTTGAGGGAGCATGGTTTCATGGAAAATAAAAAATCCAGTTACTCTCAGGGCTAGTTAGGAATCGTCTATCAGTACTACTCGAAGTATAGTGCAAGGTCTAATGGAACCTATCATTGTTCCACAGTGTGGGATCTAAGAATAGAAACTAAGAGTAAGCATTTGAAAACTTTAACAGGAATTTTACCTCACCTTAACATCCAATTTTATGTCTGTTGAGTTCAATAATAAAAATTTTGAATTTGAATTTTATAATAATGTGCGTGTGGGGGGTTCAGTCTATTTTTTAACTAGTTTATTTTTATTGTGTTCCACAAAGGTATCTGTACATTATGAAATGGAAATAATGAGATACTTAAAAACTGGTCATCCATAACAGTTTGAGTGCCCTGTTTTCAAACTAAAGTCTTGATCCATAAGTGGTGGGTAACCCATTAATTAGTTGTGAAATTCATTTGTATGGATACCAGCATTAACAAAAAGTAGAATAGGAAATATCAAGGTGCATTGCATATAGTAAGGGTAAGTATTATTGTGTAGAACTTCTATTTTAAGATGTATATATAAATATACACACATTTTTGTATAATGTACATCACAGGAAAAGGAACCTGAGATCCCATATTTGTTTATAAAATGTGCCTTTGCTTCTTTCATAGGTAAGGAAAAATATTGCACATTACTTAAAAACCATGCATTGCCCATAGCATACCTTTTTATGTTATTTGATTTTCATTCTATGGGAGCTATTTTACTACAATGTAAATTGTGGATAACTGATAGTATTGAAAAATATTTCTTGTGGACATGAAAATTCTGTCTCTTTGGTAGAGTTTTGATCCATTCCCATGCCCACTGTCAAAGAAGCCAGTTTTGCCTTTTTCTGCATACTTATTTAAATATTCCTGCTCTAGAAATTGGCCTGTTTGTTGGATTTGCTATTGTAATAGCTGTATAGTTCTCTCACTGATTCAATTAAATGAGATCCCTGGCCCTGGCTGGGTAGCTTAGTTGGTTAGAGCATCTTCCTACTAGGCGCCAAGGTTGCAGATTAGACTGTATATATGAAGTAACCAATGAATGCACAAATAAGTGAAACAGCAAGATGATGTTTCTCCCTCTCCTCTCCCTTTCTCTATCTATATATAAAATCGATGTTCAAAAAAAAGAAATAAGATCTCTAATGCGTGTTCATTCTGAATCTGTACAAGAGTCACGATTCTGCCCTTTCTTGAGAATTTTAACATGGGTCATGGTAGTGCTTTCATGTCATCAAGGTCATTTTTTTTTTTTAAAAAAAAAACTTAAGTCAACTCTAGTGAAAGGGGATCAAAGCCTGGGTCCCCAACAAGAAAGGGGCTTCCTTTTGGGTTAACTTTATGTGGCTGCCATGATGCAAATTTGAGGGTTTTTTTTTTTTTTTCTTTTAAGATTTTATTCATTATTTTCAGAGAGAAGGACAGGGAGAAAGGAAGAAGGGAGAGAAGCATCAACATATGGTTGCCTTTCACCCGCCTCCAGCTACAGACCAGGCTGGAGACCTGGCTTGCAACCTGGTTACGTGCCCTGACTGGGAATCAAAACAGTTGAACCTTTGGGTTCACAGGCCAGCTCCATTCCACTGAACCACCAGCCAGGGCATTAAGGAGATTTTGGTTGTGAAAGGTTTTTCATTGTGAAAGACCACATGCCAACAATAATTTTGATTGCTGCTCCACAATATTTCACCCTGGCCTTATTTTCATGATATTTTAAAGTACAACCGTACATTGATATTTCTCTCTCTTTCTTCTTCCCTCCCTGCCCTTCTGCTAATGACTAAATTATTTAAATAAATAAGTAAATAAAGTACAGTTAGTTCTTAATGTGGTTGATAGGTTCTGCAACTAAGCAAAACAATAAGAAAGTCAGTTTTACCACAGGTTAATTGATATAAATAAGAATTAAGTTCCTATGGCATCTCATCAACATTATAAAGAGCCAATGTTTCTCTGGCTGGTATGGCTCAGTGGATTGAGCATCTGTCTGTGAACCTAAAGGTCACTAGTTCAATTCCCAGTCAGGGCACATGCCTATGTTGTGAGCCAGGTCCCCAGTTGTGGGTGCACAAGAGGCAACCCACATTGATGTTTCACTCCCACTTTTCCTCCCTCCCTTCCTCTCTCTCTAAAAATAGATAAATAAAGTCTTAAAAAGAAAGAACTAATGTTATTTGAGGACCTTCTGTACATACCTCTTCTACTACAGTTCAGAAAAATCTGAAGATACACTCAAATATGTACTAGCCAAGTCAGAAGTATAAGGTCTCAGACATAATAAGAAAGAACACTGGATGAGAATTAAAGATCTAGATTCTAGGCCCAGTTTTATTCCTAATTAGCTGTATGATCTTAAGCAAGTTAGTTAACCTCTCTGGGCCTCAGGTTCCTTATCTGTACATTGACCTAAGTTAATTAATTCCCTCACTCCCTACTTCCCTCCCTCCTTCCTTTGCTTTCTCCTTCCCTCACTCCCTCTTTCCTTCCTTCTTACCTTCCAGCTTTTTCAAAAGAAAGCTTGCACACAACACCAATTTGCAAAAACAATGAAATGGTGTCTGCTTGGTGTCAGCTTCCTGTACTGTGGTGGCCTCTGCTTACAAGAATCCCTCAGAGCTGAAGATTCCATGACATTACATTCTGGGAGACATGAAACTCAAGAACACTAAAAGTTTTCCTAATCCTATGTTACAGTGAATTATTTTGGGTGTTAAAAAAAAATCCTTTCCAGGCTGTTCTACCCTTTCTTTCCTTGCCTAACCTCCATAACTTTCTGAAAATTTAGTTCTGACCTCTGGAGTCTTTGTCCCATCTTCATCAATCCCTAGGATCCACTCTATAGCTACAGTTTAAAACATATTTATTTATGTTTGTTTTTTAATTTAATTTTATTGTTGTTGTATTATATCCAACCCATTTCCCCTCCCCTCTGTCCTCTTCCCCACCCACCCACTCCCCCACAAAGTCAATCCCACTTGTTGTCCATGTCCGTGGTTTTTCCATGCTGGTTCCTTGACTAAACTGCTCCCCTTCTTTGCCTACTCTGCCTTCCTCCTCTGCCCACTGAAGGTCTATTCATTGTATTCATGTATCTTGTTCTGTTTTTGCTTGTTTATTTCTTTTGCTCATTATTATCCTGTAATGGGTGAGAGCAGATGGTATTTGTCTTTCACTGACTGGCTTATTTCACTAAGCATAATACTCTCCAGTTCCATTCATGTTGTTGCAAAGGGTAGGAGTTCCTTCTTTCTGCTGTGTAGTATTCCATTATGTAAATGTACCAAAGTTTTTTGATCCAATCATCCACTGATGGGCACTTAGGCTGTTTCCAGCACTTGGCTATTGTAAATAAATAGTGCTGCTATGAACGTAGGGGTATAATCCTCAAAACACTTACTTTAATAATCTGCCAAATTATTTGCTTACCTGAGAGTGCAAGCAGACCTTAAACTTCTCTCTAATACTAATGCTCTACTCCTTAACTGAAATAGTAGCTGATGTTGTGTTCCTACAATCAGCCTTGCCCTTTTTAGTCATTTTTTCATTCTATAGCCCAGGAATTTTTTTTTTTTTTTTAATAGAAGACTTATCATGTATCCTCTGCTTAAAAACCTTCATTGTTTTTCCTTTGCCCTGGATACAGTACAAACTTGTTAACAGATTGCCAGGGCCTTCATAATCTGGACCACTTCAACCTCTCTAGTCTATTTTCTGGGCATTGACATCCTTGGCTTCAGTTATACCGAATCATTTGCAATATCTCTCATTGAACCTCTATATCTCATATTTTTCCCTGCTTGTCAAATTCTACCTCCCACTCCCTTTACCCAACTATCCCCTGGTCACACTTGAGTTCTCAGCTCAGTAACTTTCAGTCTAAGAGGATCTCTATGACCACGGCTGTGCCCAGAGCACTGTGTGCTTTCTGACTTTATCACTGTCACTCTAAGCTAGAAGTACCTGTTTATTTGTTGGTACTTTATTTATTCACCAAAACAAGCCCCCAGAGGATGGAGACTGCATCTGATTTGTTAGTGTTGCATTTTGCCATTAGTTGGGATCCTTACATACAAAGTCCAAAACAAAGATTACTAAGCATTTTATTGAGGGAGTAGTTTCAAGAGAAACAGAATAGGACAAAGGGAGATCAGCTGTGGGTTTAGCTGAAGGCTAGCCTGAAGCCAGCCTCCAAGAGAGCTCTGAATATTAATGACACCACATAATTTTTTCACCTTGGGACTGGCAGGCTGAGCTCTTACCACCCCTCCACACCCAACAGTCGCAGCATTAGGCTGCCGGGGTAGCATTTGTTGGAGAGGGGCATGACCTCTTAAACATCACTGGGGGCAGTGTTTCCCACCTGTGGAGCTCCAACAAAGGGTGCAGTTGTGAGCCTTAAATGGCTGGCAGATGGGTACACTCGCCAGGTAATGAGGATCTACTCCACACTCCAGCAGGATATGGCAACATATCCTGACATATCACATGCAATAAATGTCAAAAAAAAATGTCAAATACATAATGTTTTCATTCATCTATTTCTGATGTATTCCTAGCTGAATGATTTTTCTAGTAAATTAAATCTTCTAAGGGTCTTAGTCTTGATTTTTTTTTTAATTACAAAATTTTTCAAACTTCCCTGAAATATAACTGCAGTTTTCCCAAACTTTGATAATTCTTGTTTATCACTTAATGTGTTTTGTTAATTCCTAGCCAAACATGTTAATATTTCTACAACTTAATTAGTTGTAAAAGGTCTGAATGGTCCCCAGTCAGAATGTACCCATCTTTTAAAATTGAATCAAATTTATGGGGAGAAGGTTTCTTTCATTCTGAAAATTATGGTCAAATTTTATTTTTAAGTCACTAGCCCAGAACAATTTGCTCCAAAATACCTATATATCTATTTGGGGTGTCTACCTAAATATATCTGTCAATACAGCATAATTTGTATATGTTTTCCAGGCTTGGACCTTTATCTAGCAGTTAGCTGCTGCACATTCAGATGACCTAATATCACCAGCCTCGCCTCTACTTGAGAAACTAGAAAAATTCCTGTGAAAGGAAGGAGAGTTATTCCCACAAGAACATTTCTTTCTTCAAATGGATGGAGCTCTGATTTTATACTTATAGGACATTTTCTCCCTGGAAGAAATTCAGCCCAATCAGATTCAGCCAAAAGTTAACAGCCTTAAAGGTTAAGAGTCTTGTTCATCTTTAAATGAAAACTAATAATACTTTACACTCAACTGGTTAAAAGTACTTTCTCATTTGACCATGACAAAATACTGGTAAACAAAGAATTATTGTTCCCCTTTTATCCATGAGGAAACTATGACCTCTAGCTGTCAAATGACTCCCCTAAGGTCATATAGCTAATAGGTTGCAGAGTCACAATTCAAACCCAAGATTTCTTATTCCAACCATGAGGAGATGTTCAGGGCAACCTCTTGAGTAACATATGTCCTCATTAGCTGTTTGTTGAGTTGAATTACCTATGGCTTCTATTATTTCAGTACTCCCTTATTTAGTATGGATAACTAAATCCATACTAAAGGAGCTCATGATGGGCTGGTTTGTGTCAGCTAAAGCATTGTGCCATTTAAGTCAAGGTCGTTCGTTCAATTCTCAGAAGACCAGTTACCTTTGTCTCAAAAGTATTCATCTTAGTTCCAGTGGTACAGGCCACTCCCCTAATTAGCAAGAAATAGGCAAAAGAATTTGAAAACAATAGAGCATATCCATCACAAATTCTAATTCTAAGCAGCAAAGAAAATATTATTTTAATTGTTTTCCCAGTAGAGGGGATATAGAAAAAGTAGAGTTATCCATAGAAGATTCCCGGCCTATATTCAGTGACTTGAGTGGCTCTAGACCCCTAAGGCTTTGAAGGAGTGGGTGAGCCAGGCTAAAGAGAGAGCAAGGGCACAGGAAGAAATGACTAGCTGGGACACCAAGCCTAGCACATGTCAGGTCTTCAAAGAGAAGGTTACAGGGTACATTTTCTGTTAGAGATAACTTGATTGTGAGGAGTAGGACAGTATGTTCCAGGGGCTAAATTTCAAATCTAGAGCTCCAAACAAAACTTTCACTCAAGTCCACCAGTTCAATCTCTACAGTTTAGCATTTGGTGCCAACAAAGAGCAAATGTTTTCAAATGCTTGAAAACTGCAGAGCTGTTATTACTAATGTTAATACTTCTCAATTCAATGATCACTGATTGACAGTATCCGTTACTCTACAAGTCCCTATGAGAAGGGTGCAAGAAGTTATCTCCAAGGAGTGAAATCATTGTAGTATGTAATGCAAAGCAAGCAAAAATGAGTGCTAATTAGTGCGTGTATTCTAGGAGCGTAAGGGAGAAAGTTGGTTATGGCCAAATTTCTATGGAAAAGCTTTATGAGAGAGGACCGAACTGAATGAATTTGAAGGATTGTTGGGATCTGAATCTGAGGGCAGAGGGGAATGGAAAGACATGTGCTCTTCTGAATCCAGTGCCCCATTTACATTCTCTGGGCCCACCTTACTATTGCAGTCATTGCTGTAGGCAACCAGCCTTGGGCAAGTACAATCTGGCAGCATTGTAGCTTTCTGTGCACTAAGTTGCATCCACTTACTTTTCTTGGCTTCTGTGCCTGACTTGCTGCCTGCAGGAACCTCTTCAGCTCTTCCAATACCCACGTGAACTTGAAAGTTAACACCTAACAAACAATACTTGATCAATGGGAACAGAAGCTGGCATACTAATGCTGGAGTACTAATACTTGCATCTTCCACACTATGGACTGCCTAATCTGAGTGCCTCACAGAAAGGCCCTTCAGTGGGTCCTAAATATGATTGAGCTCTGGTTGCCCACAGTGATGATCAGATAAATAAATTAAGTATGAATTGGCTTTCCTTTCTGCTCTGTTTCAATCTTCATAGACTCTAAGTCCTCAAACCTGTTCCTTAGTATCACTTCCCCAAATAGACCATACCAGCCCTCATCTTAGAGGCCTTCTTGCTGAAAAGTAGCTGTTCCAGAGACAGGAAGAAGTCATAACATATGATACAGGGATGAGAGTACAGATACCACACCTCTCAGGCTTCTGACCAGCTCCCCTTTTGAGTTGATCCTATGAGGACTTCACTTAGAGCCACCAGGGGTCTTCAAAGAGCTCCCTGAGGCCCAGGCTATGGGAAATCACACACTTGTGTGGTGAAGGACACTCAGCCTTCCCAGCCCTATGCCATCCTCTCTTCCCAGATGTCTGTGAAATCTAAAAGGGTTCTTCTATTCTCAGGCGCAAGATTATGGGAAGGGAGAAAGCTAAACCTCAGTCTGCCTACCACACCCTCTGTGGGACTCCTGTACATAACTTCCTCTCTTGGAAAGAAAGACTAGGATCTTCCCAGGACCCACAATTCACCCCTAGATCAACAAATGCTCACCCTGCAGACAGCCACGCTCCCTAGACTGCTCAGCCCCCACAGTATCCCCACCAGAAAGAGTGCACAGAAGAGCTATTAGACCATCTTACCCTGATTTTGGCAGTAAACCTGATTTTTTTCCAAGTAGCGTTGAGTTTTGTGCCTTATAAGTGAAGCATGGTAATAAGGACTTGGAAAGGATCTCACAAGGATATGAGTTTAAGAACCAGGTATAGGCTGGATGCCTAAAGAGCAGAGGTGATTTAACTTAGTGAAAAGGAAAGATGTACAGGGTCACTGTCCCAAGGACTCAGGCAGACTCAGGCAGAAGAGAGTCAGGACATTGTATGACAGGTTAAGGTTAGATGGAACTTCCCTCTTGTAAGGACTGTGAAGGTCTTGAATTTGGTGAGGAGGTGGGGGTGGGAAGACTGTCAGGAAGACTGAAGAGAGAAGTATTACTAAATAGTGTTTCTGCTAATATTTTTCAAAGTTAAGATAGTTTATGAATGAGTAGTTATATCCAGAGTCAGGGTGGTGCTGGACTTATTCTCAGCAATCTCTCTGGCCCTGAGTGTCTCAATCAGGGCTAAAATCTGCCCCTTTGCCTTTAAATGACCAGGGAAGTGATTTGAAAAAAAAAAAAAAAGAGGGCCAGAAGACAGTGAGACAGGAAAGGTGACAGTAATTACTATGGGTACACTTCAGTGCCACCACAGATTACCCACTTCCAGTAACCTGTAAGGTTTTCCAGGATCTTTAATATGGAATCTGTTCAGGAAAGCACTATGGCCTAGAATAACAAATATTGGCTTTGCAGTCAGACCCTATGGTCCCAGGACCGAGACCTGGGTTGAACAACCTTCGCTTGACAAGTACTTTCCAGCCTCAATTTCCGCTCTAGAATGGAAGCTCCATGAGGACAGGGACTTAGCCTTATTTACTATAATATCCCTAGAGTCTCATAGGGCACTTGGCAATACATGCTGAATGAATAAATGGATCAATAAAACAGGGTAATGTTAGCATTACTACAGAGGCAATAAAATAAATAAAATATAGTAATAAAAAGTATGGACAATGGAGCCAGACTCTATTAATCCAATCTCAGATTCAGCCATTCTACCATGGCCACTTTAGCAAGTTAGTGGATCTCTCTATGCCTCTCTATACCTGTTTTCTCATCTGTAAAATGGAGACAATAGGACATCTACATCAACAGGTTGTGGTGTAGCTGAAAACAAATTAATAGCCCTGACTGGTGGATCACTGGGTTGAGCACCGACTGCTAACTAAATTGTTGCCCTTATTCCCAGTCAGACACATGCCTGGGTTGCGAGCCAGGTTCCCAGTTGGGGGCATGTGAGAAGCAGCCTATTGATATTTTTCTGGCATACTGATGTCTCTCTCCTTCTTCCTCTTCCTCCCTTCCTGTGTCTCTAAAAATAAATAAATAAAATCTTTAAAAAAATAAGTTAATATATATGAAATATATAAAATAGTGCCTGACTATATGTTTGTTAGCTATTATTAGTATTATGAGGATTAATTGATAAAATCCCCCCAAGAATTTCATCTTTGATTCTACATACTCCTAAACTATTTAGCTCTATTATAATGAAATATAATAGATATTGTTATTAAATATTTTTAAATATAAAAATAAGCAGTTAGCTCATCACTTATATTGCAAGCTCTCACTAAATGTTAGCTTTTTTATTGTTGTTATTGATGTTTTTGTTATAAGAAAACCATTCTGATGTCACCAGACCTGCAGACTGATGATTAGGCCACAGGTTCATCTTCAGGGTCAACTTGGAAAAGGAGCAGGCAATGGCAGGCTTAACTGAGGAGGGATCCCCAGAAAAACTGCTGTTGGCATTGAATAAAATGGAAGTAGTGGGAACTGAGCCAGTTGAAATGTTTAGCCTGAGGCTAGAGACACAGCCTTGAACAAGAGCAGAACAGGAGAAAAACAGTGATGTGAAGAATATAGACACTGGGTAGAACTTGTTGTAATATACCAGACCAATTTCTTCAGTACAGTTTGTTACTTCCCTTGCTTGATGGAGAGGCTGGTTTAATTCCTCAAGAAGTATTTACAAAATGACTGTTTTTTCAGTATTGCAATCCAGGTCTTTGAAAACAGAAATGCATTAAAAGGCAACCTTGTCTCTGGAGTTTCAATCTCTTAGAGAAAATTATGTTAGATAAAAATCCAAGATTATATGTAGATATGACCCAAAGTGGACAAAACCGGTCACTGCTACAAGTTAAGACAAGGGAAACATCAATTCATTTGTTAATTCTTGCATATATTCATTATTTCATAGACACTTACTGAGCACCGACTGTGCTGAAGGTCATAAAGGATTAGGAACTTGGGAAACTTCATGCCTGCCCTCAAAGAATACGTACTTTCCTGAGGAGATGGTAGCAATCCACAGAGAATAGCTTTAGTTCAAGGCAGAATCTTGTCTAAGAAGCTTGTTTGGTGTTTAGCATGACCCAAGGAGTCTTCCTTGAGGAGTCTCATGTGGCTTTCTGAGGATGGTGTTACTAGATTCGATTTGTAGGGTTGTTATAATCTAAACAGATGGGGGTTAGCATGCAGAAATACACTCACAGAAGCAAAGCCAAACATGGCTTTTATTTTATTGACTCATGAATGCACTGAACAAACTATTTTTGAAAATATGTATTGCAAGTCCCCCACTCCTGCTACCCGAAAGTAGAGTGTTTTTATGAAAACTTTGTGAGCCAGAATGTGGTAAAGCAAAGAAGCAATTACCATTAATTCATATGAAAAAATTTGACCATTCCAGATCCAAAAATTAACCTACTAAATCATACCAAATATACTAATTATGCCAGTTTTACACTATGTGTAGCACTCTCACAAGCTCTCTTAAGCTTTTATGATACATTGCGACTCATTTTGCTAATGGATACACAAAATAAATTGAGATACAGCACAGATGCTCACATGGCTCAAAACTATAGCAGTTTGATGCTAAGATGCTGAGTGTAGGTCCCAGGGAAGAAGCTTGAGGACACTCCTTCAGCCAGGGGTGTGTACTACCTCTATGATGAATGGCTCACAACAAAACAAATGGTAAACACTATTTTAACCTATTTTTGTAAAGGTGAAAATCCTCTTTGTATTTCTTTTGGTTAGTACTATTGTAGATCTTATGTAAAAGCAAAGTGGCTTAACCCTAACTTATGAAAAGCTAGGGATGTGCCTGAAAGATAAATAAGAAGTCATTCTTTCCCTAGGACAGTTTGCAGACTATAGAGGGAGTCAGGCACATAAATAAAAAGTGTATTACAGTGAAGTAACAGTTGAGGTAGGCGTAAAGCAGCATGCAGAAGGGTAATGAGCTAGGGGCTCAGTGAGTGACAAGGGAAACAGGCAGTGCAGGCACAAGGGGTAGTCTGTGCAAAGGCTCTTTAGGATGCACACTGGAGGCCAGTGTGTAAGGCCAGGTGAAGAGTGATGGGAAATAAAGTAGTTAGACAGGTAGAGATCAAATCAAGAAGGCACTGAGAGGGCAGTCTTTGAACTTTGAGCTTTATTCAGAGGACTGGGTAATCAGTGAAAGGTTTCTGGGAAATGACATAGCACCTTTGCATTTGGGAAAGATAGTGATAACAATGTCTTCTTACATGATTTGGGGCCATTTGTGGTTTATAAAACCCAATCTCACAATAACCTTTATCTCCAGAGAGATGTACCAAACTTGCCCAAGGTCATTCAAGTAAGAAGGAGGGGAAGGAGGATTTCCTGTTTCCAAGACCAAACCCTTAACCCCTACACTCAGCTACCTCCCTTTAACTACAATGTGGGAAGGGAGGTGGAGGGGGGTGGTGATGGCAAGAAAACAGGCAAGGCCCTAGTTAGAATAAAAGATGATAAGGTCAGAGCTAAAACAGTGGGGGTGGGAATGTAGAGACAGAGTCCAAAAATAGTTAAAAGATAGACTCTCTACTGGGTATTGTGATTGATGAGATGTGTAGGCTAAAGGAGATGGAGGACAAGAATGACTCCCAGATTTCTGCTCCTATGACTATGTTTCTTGTAGGGCCATCAGCAATGAGAAATATAAGAAGTGAAGGAAGTGGGTGTGAGTGAAGATAATGAATTGAGGTAGCTGTGGGACATCATGGTGGAGACCTCAGTGGGTCATAGGGTAGACCCAGTAGAAGCTCAGGAGCCAGGGCTGGACTAGAGGCAGAGACTGGAGCACCAGACAGGTTGACTAGGATGGGCAGGGTTGATTACATTGCAGAGGCTTGCCATATGGACTTAAGTTGGAAGACACCAAAGAGTCACTGAGGCCCTTTCATTAGGAAAGCAACATGGTCAGTGACAGCTTTTGAAATGTCAAGCCTCAAACTAAAATGAAACTTTTATTTCTAGCCCCATTTTACTCTGTGATGAAAATAACACCTCAATAAGTATCAGGCAGCAGCCTCATTCTCAGAGGCTGTGGGGCTAATCAGCATTGGGGAATGGAGTTGGTCCTTGATTGTTGTCACCTTTAATGCCATGATCTCTGAGATATTTTAATTGCTGAGGGCTATAGGCTTGCTCCATGAGGCCTCTCCTGGTCTGGACATGGTGAAAGGGCAGAGAGGCTGCAGTCTGTGTCTGTTTTTCTTGTTTCTCATAGCACTTCATGACTGAAAGGTAAAGGATGAAAAAAATGTTGAAAGATGAAGTAGAGGGGGAAATATTAATTAATATTAATACTATCCTTTCACATAATAAAAATCATATTTTAGGGAAACCAGTTCACAACATTGGACGGGAGGACATAGGATCAGGGAGACCACTTAAGAGACCACCACATTCATGTGTGTTGAACAGGACTGTGGATTTTATTTTTGTTAAGATTTTATTAATTTTTTAGAGAGAAGGGAAGGGAGGAAGAAAGAAAGGGAACAAAACATTGCTTGTACTTCCATCTGGGGACCTGGCCTGTAACCCAGGCATGTGCCCTGACCAGGAATCTAACTGGTGCTCTTTTGGTTTGCAGGCCATCACTCAACCCACTGAGCCACACAAGCCAGGACAAGGTTGTGTTTTTGATAATGCACTTTGCCCTCTTATCTGATCCTCACAATGACTCTGTCAGTTGATATTTATTATCCCCATTCTACAGATAAGGCCATTGAAAGAAGTAAACAAATTAGTCAAAAAATCACCTATATAGAAAATAGAGGGACGTAGGCTCAAAATTTGGGTCTTCTGATGAATAGTTTTAAGAGAAGAAGAATCCATTGCATGTTCACTACCTATGGTACATCCAACAACATCAAGTTGCCTCTACGGGAATGAGGTATGCTAAACATCAGAGCCTAAAGGTGCTTTTGGAGGTTGTATCTTGAGAGAAGATCCTACTAGGAAACAAGGCCACATGCCTCAGAGCATTCTCCTGAGCTTTGGAAGGGACTTCCCACCTAGAGCTGCTTCCTGTGCCTGAAGTCAGTGTCTGAAGGCCAATGGAACTTTTAACTGCTGGTGTGTAAAGCTGCAACAATGACCTTATAAATTACACTGATGAATCTCTGGTACACACTGTCAAAATCTAACAGGCAGGTATAGCTCCTCAGATGATGTTTTGAATAGAAAGTTTTTCAAACCATGTGGTCTCTCTAGGAACAGTTTTTCAAAAAAGTAGTTTATAATTTCCCACCTGTAGCAGGTGTGAGGGGGTAGATTTGGAGGAGGAAGGATGGGAGGCAGGGAAAGAGATATCATTCAAGCAATGAAGATCAAAGGAAAAGTGTGATCCTTGAGTCTGGAGATGAGGCTGGTTGAGAATGCCTGTGAAGGTAAAAAGAGAGAAAGAATGAGATGTGGTAGGTGGAGCCATGTCTATAAAGAGAGCCCAGAATTTCTATTCCCTCACTGGAGTGCTGGGATTCAGGCTCCCCGGTCCTGCCCTCATCCTTTGCAGGGACCTCTACTTCAACCAGGCTACTCTCCCAGTTCCCCACCCTTCTCCTCCTTACTCCCCAACAGGACTCTCTTCCTCCACAGTTTCTAGAGTTTGTGCATCAAAACCCCTGTATATCCACTTACCATCACACTTCCTGAATTTCCTTCCACCCTTGCCTCTATTTCCTTGCCCCAAGAGCTTGTCCTAAACCTCCAGTCCTAGAGGAGTCTTGCCTACTCCAATGGTTCTCTAACTCTAGCCTGCATCAGGATCATCTGGAGAACATTTAAACACAGATTTCTGGGACCCCTAGTTTCTGTCTCAGTGGGCCTGGGGTGCAGACTGAGAATTTACATTACTAACACATTCCTAAGTAATGCTGATGCTAGAGTCATTCATTTTACCTTAATTACATACTATCTTTATTGATACCTTAATTGAGTGTGTATATCCTGTCTCACAGGTGCAACTGTGAACAATTTAACGGCAGTGATATGGAAAGGGCTTGACTGTAACCTCCATAGTACTTCCTGGCAGACTCAGAGCAGCAGGTACTCAATCCCAATATAATTTACTTATTAATATGAAGGGTTAGTATTGATTTTAGGTTAAATTATAAATTAGGCAGTTTGTTTACAGGAACCTCCCACATTCTTCCTCCACCAGTTTCTGTGCCACTCACTTTTCTTCCTCCAGGCTGAACCAGGCTTTCCCAAAACATATGCCTTCCCTAAAAACCTGACATTCTTTCATCTCTTCAGAGTTGGTAATCAATTATCAAAATAAGTTAAACTCAGGAGAGAAGTGAAACAAGGCAGTAGTTAGAAAGGGTATTAGGTATGGGAGGATTTCTGTTTTACTTTTTTTTTTTTTTTTAAAGATTTTATTTAATTATTTTTAGAAAGAGGGGAAGAGAGAGAGGCAGGGAGGGAGAGAGACATCAATGTATGGTTGCTTTTCACTTGCCTCCAGCCACAGACCTGACTGGAGACCTGTTTTGCAACCTTGTTATGTGCCCTGGCTGGGGAATCGAACCTGCGACCTTTGGGTTCGCAGGCCGGCACCTTATCCACTGTGCTACCAGCCAGGGCTGTTTTACTTTTTAAGATGAGCAAGACTTGAGCTTATTTAAATACTGATGGAAAGAAACTGGCCAAAGGGGAGAGGTGATGGTATAGTATGAGACATATAATAGACGAAGGGGACGTTTGAGAAGGAGGGTGGACAGAATTCAGAGTACAGAGAGGAGCTGGGGCACCTAATTTAAGCAGGAGCTGGGGCACCTCTCCCATTGTAAACGGAAAAAGGAAACAATTGGTTTAGATGCAGAAACAATGAGGCTTTAGATTCTAGGTGACTCCTAGCTCTAACATCTTATGATTCCACAAAATCAAATCGCCACAGTGTCAGTAGCTAGATATGCCACCTCTGCTTGGCAAAGTTTTAACCCAAAGGACTGAATCTTTCATTAGCTGCTCTTAGGCTATGGGAAGCCTGATAGGGAGGTAGCAGGGCCTTTGCAGTGATTTTCAACACCTACCATTTTGCTGTATAATGTAGAATTGAAAAAAACAAAACAAAACTATAAATATGTTCAACTGGGACAATAAAAGGTCTAGAGCAAGGTCACAGGGCTGATATGTACCAAAATCACTTTTAGAACTATTCTTCACCTTACCCCAGCAGCCACCTGGTCCACCTATCTCATTTATTCTCTGACCACCTAAAATTGCAAGGAAGTGGGGGGAGTATTAAAAATAGCTTCTTTGGTGCCCTCCCTCCAGGAGCTTGCCTGCACCTTTTTCTTCTCCCTCTTGTTCCCCCCAGGCACTTACCTTTACCCTTCTCTCTTCTAATCTCTAAGGGCCCTATTTTTGCCTCTGTAACTTGTTTCCTAAACCCATTTCTTCTACTGCTCATTTCTTCTATTTCTTTAACTTCCTCAATAGACTTTCCCTTAATAAAAAGCAAAAGAGAAAAAAAGAAGAAAAAAAAAAGAAAAGAAAAGAGAACAGTCCTTTCCTAGTCCTTGGAATGGAGACTTGGAATGCCACACCCATTGCAGGCCCTTGCAGCCCCAGCCCACCTCTGGAGCTCTGAGAAACACATGATGGTAATAGGAATAGTAATAGCAGTAATAACCAACTTATCAAATGCCCCTTTGATTAAATTAGCATGCACAGTGCTTGGTACATTTTACTAGGCATAGGTCACAGGAAAAGGTCAATAAATGTCATCATCATGTTTTCCTCCTCTTCTTTATCATCACCATTCTCACTGCGTGGCCAGGCACCATACTATGTACTTATTTTTAAATTACATGTTTTTCCTAATTTGCAAAGTAATAGATGGTTAATGTTAAAATTTTGAATGGGAAAATGCAATATAAGAGTTCTAAGCCGTTATGTCCCCCTACCCACCCTGCCCAAGGAAATAACAAATGGCGGATGAATCTGATGCTACCAAAGGGCCCAGAGGCCCTGGGAGCCCTGGAATGGGAGGCCACTGGCAACTTCCATGGAGGATTTGGCAGCCCCATCCATGGCCGTGTTATGGCCCAGTCTGGGGTCATGGTCAAGGCCAAGGACCAGGAGTTGATCCCTGCCACCAATCTGGGACTCCTGTTCAAGAACCTGGAGATCAATTCCCTGGAGGAAATCTATCTCTTTTCTCTGCCCATCGAGGGATCTGAAGTCATTGACTTTTTCTTGGGGGCATCCCTCAAGGATGAGGTTTTGAAGATGAGACCCCTACAAAAGCAGACGTACACTGGCCAGAGGACCTGGTTCAAGGCATAACTGGAGACTATAATGGACATGTCAATCTGAGTGTTGAGTGCTCAAAGGAAGTAGCCACTGACATCCATGAGACCATTATCCTGACCAAGCTCTCTATTGTCCCTGTGCAGGGAGGCTACCAGGGGAACAGCATCAGCAAGCCCCAGAGTCTGTACAAGGTGATGGGATGCTCTGGCTCTGGGCTGTTGTACCTCATCTACAACACCAGGGGCATTGAAATGTCTCAGCCCCTGTGCCCAAGAATCTGCTGCTGATGGCTGGTGTCCATTACTGCTACACCTCAGCCAGGGTCTGCACTGCCACCCTACACAACTTGGCCATGGCCAACTTTGATGCCATCTTTGAGTCCTACAGTCATTTCACCCCAACCTCTGGAAAGAGACTTTGTTCACCAAGTCTCCCTATCAGAAATTTACTGACCATCTTGTAAAGACCCACCCCAGGGTTTCTGTGCAGAGGACCCAGGCTCCAGCTATGGCAACCACATAATTTTATACAAGAAAAATAAAGTTATTTAAGGCTGTTGTCAAAGTGAAAAAGAGCCCTGGCTGGTAGCATAGTGGATAAGGTGCTGGCCTGTGAACTCAAAGGTCACTGGTTCAAGTCACCAGCCAGGGCACATAACCAGGTTGCAAGCCATGTCACCAGCCAGGTCTGTGGCTGGAGGCAGGTGAAAGGCAACCATACACTGATGTTTCTCTCCCTTTCTGCCTCCCTCCCTTCCCAGCTCTCTAAAAATAATAAATAAAATCTTAAAACAAAAAAAGACTGTTTGTGTTTACATTATGACTCTACTGATGCTGTGATTTTAGAAATGTCACTGAACTCCTTTGTGACCCACTTTCCTTATTTGTTAAATAAGGCAAACAATAGTTCTTATATCTTAGGATTCTTGGGAAATTTAAATAAGATAAATACATAAAGCATTGAGCACAAGTGATTTGCACATAGGAAGTAGTTACTATCAGGTGGTTATTATGGATATTATTAGTGTTGCGATTTTATAAATGAAGTTCCCTGTAATTCATGTCTTCAAGGTAATATATTGGTAATTCTTTGCATATTTTTCAGGTTCTTTCTATCTATATTTACATCTCTATATGTATATCTATATTTATATATGAGACCCAAGGTATGTCATACTATTTCACACCTCTTTGTTCATTTCACTAATATTACACTTGATCAACAGTACAAAGTAACAAAGTACATATTAGAACACCATTTTGTCTATAAATGGACATTTGATCTTCACATACCAAATGTTCGAAGGGAACCCCTGTAGGCTGATGTATATAAGACATGGGTTAGCAAACATTTTCTGCAAAAGGCCAGATAGAAATAGTCTAGGCATATACCAATATTGAAACATCAGAAATAGAAGTGGGAAAACATCCCATTTACCATAGCAACAAGAAAAATAAAGTACCTAGGAATAAACTTAGCCAAGGAGGTAAAAGACCTATACTCAGAAAACTAAAGAACAATGAAGAAAGAAATCAAGGAAGATATAAATAAATGAAAGTATATACCATGTTCATGGATGGGAAGAATTAACATCATTACAATGTCCATACTACCCAAAGTAATCTACAGATTCAATACAATC
>PVIW01009902.1:0-48271 GCA_004026585.1 Noctilio leporinus
GACAGCAATCCCTTTCCTGATGCTGCCTCTTTTTCTTGGTCAGGACTTTACAGTCTATAGTCTATATTCTAGCCGGTCTTGGCGCGTGGCAGGGCCTCTGATTGTCACAGTAGGGCTGATTCTGAGTGTCCGTCCCCAGGTAGGCTGGGCCTTCCGCAGCCTGGCTGGGTTTTAGGGCTGCCGATGTTCTGGAGCCTGGTGGAGTTTCCTGCTCAGGACAGCCCCCAGCACTTCTGCAGGGCAGCCCGCAACTTTGCCTGTCCCTGTGACGACTGGCCCCACCCCTGCAGTTCCGGGAGGAGGCCGGGCCTATCAGTCAACACTGTCCGGGGTCCGCCTACACTGTCCCACCCTTCCGGGGCGAGCACCCCGCCTCCAAGCCAATCAGCTCTCCACAGAGTCCTTTACGCGGCCTCTGCGATGAGCCCCTCCCAGGCGTAGGCGGTGCGGCTTTTGTCTCTGGCAATGGCGGGTCTCCCGCCACAAGTTCCCGGCTTGCCGGCTCTCCGGCTCGCGTTTTGGATTTTCCCGCGGAGCCTGGGGGCCTGTGTGGTTGCGCCGGGCTGGGCCTCCCCCCTCGCAGGGGCTTCTAGCTGCTGTTTCCCCAGCAGCCCAGCAGCTCCGTTTTTCGGCCCTCTTGCCACCCCGGCCGGTGCACTTCCCGCTCCCCCGCTCCGGCTTCCCGCAGGACTCTTCTCCTCCGCCTCCAGCCCTGCGCACCGAGAAACCTCCCCTCCCTGTTGTCGGGGTGAGTCTCTCACACAGTCCCTCCCCTGCAAGAGTTCAATTCCGCGTTCCCTACTGCGTTTGCCCTCGCGGCCCGCACTTCACTGCTGAGACTTCCAGTCGCCCGGGAGCCTGAAACTGGCCCCAGTCAAACGCGCCCCTCTGGGCAGAGCCGCCCCTGCCCAGAGCCGACCTCGGCCCGCCGGCCGGTCGGTCGGGAACGCCTCACCTACTGTCCCGCTGGCCTCCTCTGCCTCTGGGCTGTGCTCCCCTGTGTCCAGATGCTGCCTGTTCCAATCCCCAGGGTCCTGAAGACGTCTCACGCTCCTTATCCTGTCCTCTAGCTGCTTTGGTACTTGAGAACACCATCAGCACTGCTCTCTACTCTGTCGCCATCTTCCCTCTCCCCTTCCCATTTTTAGTAAATGAGAAGAGTCCATGAAATAAATCCTATGATCTCTACATGCTTGAAAATTCCTTGATTCAGACACACCACTACGACATGTAACAACATGGGTTAAACACAAATACAATGTTGAGCAAAGGAAATAATGGGGAGCAAAGTTTGCCACCATAAAAGATGCCTTTTGGATATCAGCTATTTTAAGCTGGCTATTTTTAAGAAACAAAAGGCTCAGGAAAAACCTTTGCTTTTCCCCCTAACTACATGAAAGAATTTATAAAGGACTTGCTCCAGGAAGGGAGCTATCATCATAGATAATATGAAGTAGTGTGTGATAAACGGGGAAGAACCTAGGGAGGCCCATTTAATCAAAGTCCTCTCTGTGTTCCATTGTTAAAGATAGTGCAGCAAACACTTGTTTGCTCTTCTATCTTCATGTAAATTGCCATCCTGTCCTTCCAGGTCCTAACGACAACACACATACACCCTTCTCCTTAGCCCCATAATAAAATAGGAGCCTTACTATTCAATGTCTCCTGGATTATCATATTCTAATGGCACCTCCACATGTACATACTATATTAAACTTGGTTCTTTTCTCCTGTTAATCTACCTCATGTTCATTTGATTATTGTCCCAGCCAGAAGAACATAAACAGGTACAAGCAAAGTTATTTTCTGACCCAAATCAGCTCATTCTGTGTATTTTTTAAAACAAACAAAATAGTCACTGGTTCAATTTCCAGCCAGGGCACACATAACCAGGTTGCAAGCCAGGTCCTTAGCGGAAGGCAGGTGAAAGGCAACCTTACATTAATGTCTCTCTTCCTCTCTGCATCTCTCCCTTCCCCTCTCTAAAGAATAATAAATAAATTCTTTTTTTAAAAAACAGACAAAATAACCTATCTTGTTAGAAGGCAGATAATGCTCTCTTGACAAAAATCGGTAGTATGAGAAGCCCTCTTGGAACAGGCAATTCCTTCGTCTTGGCACTGGCTAAATGAGTGTAAATACTTTGACAATTCACTGAATTGTATACTTATAATCTATATACGTTTCTGAAAATATGTTATATCTCATTTTAAAGGGTGTTTTAAAATAAACATACAGTGGATCAAATCCATGTTGCTATTCTCAAACTCTTAAATAATTGCCGACTTTCTCTTTTACTCTGAGCTATACTAGCCTAGGGAAAGAGAGGAAAGGGAGGGTAGTGGGTGAAAACTTGCTGATTACTTACTTTGTGCCAGGCACTTTGCAATGTAAGTGGTGTCTCTGCTTTGGTCAGCTCAGGCTGCTGTAACCAACCACCATACACTAGTAGGTTATATGCAAAACAAATTCATTTCTCACAGTTCTCAAGGCTGGAAGTACAACATCAGGGTGCCTGCGTGGTAGGGGTCAGTGAGCCCTCTTTCAAGTTGCAGACTGCCAAATGCCCAACCTCTTGTTGTATCCTCACAAGGCAGAGGGAAGAGAGCTCTCTGGCATCCTTCACATGATACTAATCATTTCAAGAAGGTTCCACCCTCTTCAATGACCTAATTATCTCTAAAATGCACCACCTCCTGATACTGAGGCAGGAAACTTAGAAGGAAACAAAGGCCTCAGGCTCTAACCCTCCCCTTTTCATCTTGGCTGGGACATCAAAGATATAACCTACACTGACCACCTGTTCCCTGCTTCCCCTCAGAGGAGAAAAGAAAAAAAAAAAAAAAAAAAAGGGTAAGGAAATGGAAGGGAAGGAAAAATGAAAGGAAAGGAAAGAAGGAAAGAAAAGAAAAAAAGGAAAGAGGAAAAAAGGAAAGAAAAGAAAAGAGAAATCACTATCTGGAGAGGAGGGACAAGGATAAGCCTTGCCAGCAGTCACCCCACCAAGCATCAGAAGCTGAGGACCACCTTATGTGCCCTCCACCCATATTTAATAAAAACCTTCCACCCAGACCCCATTGTGGGCATCTTGTTCTCTGAGGTCACCTGCTCTCACTGCTCAAGTGCATACCATCACTTTAATAAATTTACTGTGCTTTGTTAACTCTTTCTGTCACACTCTCAAATACTTTCTTGGGCCGAGACAAGAACCTGGTCTCATTATCTATCAGGTTGAGCCCTCCCTTGGCTTTCCCAGGTGTCCCCCACCCCCAGCATTAATACCATCACATTCATTAAGATTTCAACACATGAATTTTGGTGTAACATAAAAATGCAGCCCATGACACATACCTCATCTGTATTCTTGTAACAAGGCTGTGAGATAGTGATGAGGAAGTTGAAATTCAGCATAAGAATCTTGCATAAACTCATGCAGCAAATAAGAAGTGGAGCCCAGCTCTGTCTGCCCAGGTCTATGATGCTCTTTCTATCACATCCTGCTGCAAATCACTGAACTTAGGGTTTATATAAAACCTTCAGTCCTGAGACCTTATGTAACAAAAATAGCTTGGGAAAGCTAAAACATTATTTTCCAAAGAAATTACTCATTTAGGAATAACTTCTAGAGGCACAAGGTCCATCTTGGATTCTCACATCATGCATTTGAAGATAAAATTTCTTCTTAGGAACCATTCCCCCTCAAAGACTTAAAATTGCTCTCAGTGTCTAAAAGATCCTCTTCAACCATAAGAGTACATTGCCATAAACATACACATAGGACTCATAAGTTCTGACCTTGCTAATTTCAGAAAACTCATTTAAATGGCAAAGAAGGAAGCAACCAACAAAATGAACAGGCAAAGGCAACCTACAGAATGGGAGAAAATATTTGCGAACCAGTTATCTGATAAGTGGTTAATGTCTGTCTACATTTGTAAGAAACTCGTGTAACTCAATAGCAAAAAAAAAAAAAAAAAAAAAAAACCTAACTTAACAGGGACAGAGGGCCTGAATAGACATTTTTCAAAAAAAGGTATACAATGACCAACAGGTACATGAAAAGATGCTCAACATAAGTAATCATCAGAAAAAAATGTAAATCAAAACTGCAGCTGTCCAAATGGCTATTATCAAAAGGCAAAAACATAATGAGTGCTGGTGATGATGGGGTGTATGGTGTAACTTTGTGGTCTAGCTTTACTTTTTGCCTATGCTTGTCCAGTTCTCCCAACAGCACTTGTTGAAGAGACTATTTGCACTCCATTTTATGCTCCTTTCCCATTTGTTGAATATTAGTTGACCATAGGGGCTTGGGTTTGCTTCTGGGCTCTCTGTTCTGTTCTATTAATCTGTATGTCTGTTCTTGTGCCAGTAACAGACTGTTTGATTACTATGGTTTTGCAATATAGTTTGATACCTGGTATTGTGATTTCTTCTATTTCGTTCTTCTTTCTCAAGGTTGATGTAGCTACTTGGGGTCATTTTTGACTCCATATAAATTTTTGAAGTATTTTGTTCCAAGTTTGTAAAACATGACAGTGGTATTTTAATAGGGATTGCATTGAATCTATAGATGGCTTTGGGTAGTATGGACATTTTATTGATGTTAATTCTTCCCATCCATTAACATGGTATATACTTCCATTTTTTGTATCTTCCTTGTTTTCTTTCTTCAGTGTTCTGTAGTTTTCCAAGTACAGGTCTTTTATCTCCTTGGTTAAATTTATCCCTAGTTACTTTATTTTTCTTGTTGTTATAGTAAATGGGATTTGTTTTCTAGTTTCTTTCTCTGATGTTTCATTATTGGTATATAAAAATGCCTTTGATTTCTGGATATTGACTTTGTATCCAGCTATTTTGCCAAGTTCACTTATTAGGTTGAATAGTTTTTAGTGGAGTCTATAGGGTTTTCTATGTACACTATCATGTCATCTGAAAATAATGACAGTTTTATTTCCTGCTGTCCAATTTGGATACCTTTAATTCCATTTTCTTATCTGATTGCTATGGCAAGAATTTCCAAAATGATGTTGAATTAAGTGGAGGGAGTGGGTAATCTTGCCTTGTTCCTGATCTTAAGGGAAAGGCTTTGAGTTTTTGCCCATTAAGTATGATGTTGGCTGCAGGTTTCTCATATGTGGCTTTTATTATGTTGAAGTATGCTTCCTCTATTTCCATCTTGCTGAGCATTTTTATCATAAATGAGTGTTATATTTTATCAAATGCTTTTTCAGCATCTATTGATATGATCATATGGTTTGGTTTGGTTTGGTTTGGTTTTTGCAGCTCCAAAGCCCCTGTGGGATTTTTTGTTTTATTTTGCTTTGTTTCTAATATATATTTTATTTATTTTGCTATTACAGTTGTCCCAATTTTCTCCCTTTTGCCCCCTCCACCTAGTACCCCATTCCCTCCAGCATTGCCCCCCTTAGTTCATGTCCATGAGTCATGCATATAACTTCTTTGACTTCTCTATTTCCTTTGTTCTTAACATCCCCCTGTCTAAGTACCGCCAATGTGTACTTTTTTTTTCCCTTTCACATCCAGACAATTCATCATTTAATTATTGCCTTCTCTTAGCACCTCAAATCATATTAATACAAAGTTTCCTTTTCACTATTCCAAAATGCCTACATTAATTCATTTGTTTAAAGAATTATCTTTTAAGTAATATGAATTGCAATATTACCATACACTTACAAAAATACATTTACACCCATACGTATTTTTACACATATTTAAAGTCCATACTGGATTTTGAAGAGTTAATACAAAAATTTTAAATATGCCAATAGCTTACATAATTATTACATGTTAAATGATAGTGATCATATGGTTTTTGTATTCTTCATTTCTTCCTGGTTCTAACTGATGATTTCTATGTCCCTTTCAATGGTGGTATAATTTTCAGTAAGTTCCTTGTAATTTCCCTGGAGTTCTTTGTTGTTTTCTTTGAGCTTGTTGAGCTCATTGAGCTTTCTTATAGCCATTGCTTTGAATTCTGTATCTGATAGTTTGCTTGTCTCTATTTCACTTAGCAGTCTTTCTGGGGATTCTGACTTTCCTTTTGGTGATGGACTGTTATTTTTTCTCCCCACTTTAGGTGTCTCTTCTTGTTTAATTTTTGTTTCTTGGATTAATCTGCTATGACTCCCTGCTTTCATGGAGTGTCCTTCTGTGGTAGGAGACCTATGGGATTCAGTAGTGCAGTCACCTAGATTTCTTCAACTTGATGCTCTTGGGATGCCCTACTGTATATGTCACTAATTTGGGCTGTCTGGTTGTATTTTGGATTTGGTTTATCACGGTGTTGCTCCTTGATGAGTTTTCCTCTCCAGCTGGCTGATTGAGAGACCCTCTTTTTAACCATGTCCCATATACTGTTATTGAGCTGCTTCTAAAACAGAACCACCAGTCCAGGCAAAATAAACACACCTTCAAAGATATCTTACACCCTCAATCACACTTTCAACTGCATATGAGCCTAGCTAAATACCCACCCTCAAAGAGAACTTCCACCTTTAATCACACTCTCAGTTGTAAATGAGCCAGTCTTAATGAGGATGTAAATATAAGACTTTATAAAAGAGTAAAAACAACTGAGTTGACTGAATTATAAATAATTTTTGAAAGGTTCAAAGGAGTAGCAAAGATAGTGGTGAGAAGTGGCAGGGGATGAGAGAGAGAACATGAACTTTACCTCTTACATAGAAATATAGGAAAGAAGAATCAGCATGCAGCAAGAAAGTGTGAGTGCACAGTATTAAGCCTAAGCAGAAGTTGAATTAGAAAAAGAATAGTCCAAAAGAAGAGAAAAGAAAATAGGAACCAAGTTAATGAATAAGTTTTACCACAGCACTATCAACAATGTATGAGCTATAATTACTATAGGTGGGATGGCAGCATGAGGTAAAAAAGAGAAACCAAGAGATGTCTGGAGGAAATGGAAGTGACTTTGAGGTGGTATAAGGTGGAAAATCACTAAGAGTGAAGTATTAGGTCTGGGCTAGGATAGAGAAAGACTCAAATTGGATGTGAAAAAAGGAAAAGGCTGGTGGAAGGTATAATTGAAGCAGGAGTGGAGGGTGCTATGCCTTGAGATTTGAAATACCAGAATACTGAAGATTTATAGCTGAGTTTGTAAAGATGCTGCACCTATCTCCCTATCCACCCTCAATGAGTACTGGTTGATCGAGGTTGAAAAAGGACAAGTGTATTTTATGAGCAGAAAAAAGAATGTGTGGTACCTAGTAGCACCAAAAAAAAAAAGTTTTAAGAGGCTGGATAGAAAAGAAATACTTAGAGTAAGGAATGGGAATGAGTTGTAGCAGGAGAGAAAATAGACTTTAAAACAAAAGTAAGAAGAGGAACGCAGTTGGTTAAATGAATTGAGAGAAGGGGGAAGTAAAATATGGGGTTTGAGATACACCATAATATAAACAATATTTATTTAAAATGAACTAATTGTGAAGACTAGAAATGGCTATTAAAAAGGATATGTTGGGGATTAATAATTATATACATCTTTGTGTAATTCAGGTGCTTGAGATTAGCAGACATCCATTTCCTGAGTCTGCCTCTTTTCCTTGATCAAGTCTGTGTAATCTGTAGTCAGACTCAAGCACCTTGGGGTGGGGGTGGGGGGTGGCTAGCAATTTGAAGTCTGCTACAGTCAGGGCTGGTTCCAAATGTTATGCCCCTGGTAGGCTGAGCCTCCAGCAGCCACAGAACCCTCCAGTGGAACCCTTTGGCACAGGTTCTGCTGCTGCCCACTCTGCAGGTGGCAGTCCTTTCTTGTTTCACACTGCTGGCTACTGCAAGCTCCACCCTGGTGCTGCTGACCCTGGAGTGCAGAAATCTTGCCCCCTGCCACTGGTTCTGGCAGCAACATTCCAGCTCTCTCATCTGTCACCTCCAGGGCTCTGGCATTGTTTTCAACTCATGTAGTCTCTCCCCTGCAGGAGGTCAATTCCTCAATCCTCCACATTATTTGCTGCTCAAATGTCCAGTTAATGAGTGATCTGAAGCTGTCTTTCATCAGAGCCACCTCTCTGGGCAGAGCTGCCTCTATGGCTTTGTTTAAATGGCCTCGGCCTGCAGGCAAAGCTGGCTCTGGAACTCAATCTCACCAACTCACAGCTCTCTGCAGTGTCTAGACCAGAGCCTTGGAATCCAATTGCTTACCATACCAACTCTCAGGGACTTGCAAGCTGTCCTGAACTCCTTACCCAATCTTCCAGCCACTCCAGCATTTGAGAAATCACTCAGCACTGCCCAGTACTCTGCTACCATCTTCCCTCTCTCTATCCCAGTTCTTTAATCACTGGAAAGAGATGCTGGCATTCACCTAAATTCATTTAATCAGGCCACCATTATACGAGGTCTGTCCCAAAAGTATCAGCTGCACAAATTTTTAATTATATTGATATTGGCTTGATACTTTGGGGACAGACCTCATATGTCCTCCCTTGGATGCCAGCTCATGGAACAAACGTCTATATGTTTAGAACATAAATCTGGAACATAAGTGAAGATTGTTGGGGTTCAGCGTTTGCAGAGAAGAGCTATTTTTTAATTTTATTGTTGTTGTATTACATCCATCTCCTTTTTGCTCCCCTCTGCCCCCCTCCCCACCCACCCACCCCCCAAAGTCAACCCCACCTGTTGTCCATGTCCATGGTTCCTTTATACTAGGTTCTTGTCTAAACTGCTCCCCTTCCTTGCCTCTTCCTCCCCCCCTCCCCCCAATCCCCTTCCCCCTAACCACTGAAGGCCTATTCACTGTATTCATGTATTTGGTTCTGTTTTGCTTGTTGTTAGAGAAGAGCTATTTTTAAGAGAAATGCTTCTAAATTCCATAATTCACATTTTTTAACAAGTGGAAATCATGTGGTGGTGTTGGAAAAACCAAATACCTCCATTCTCTCCAAAAAATTCCTAGACCGTTCCTTCTAAACCTGTATCTCCAATTTACTGCCCTGTGTTGATTGTTTACAAAATGCAGCTCCAGTCATTCTTTATTTAATTAATAATATCTAGAGTGCCTAGTATATTACTGGCAAGTATCTATTAAGTAGGCACTTGATAAATATTTTTAGCATGAATAAAGAACTGTTGAAACCTGTGACATACTTTAGTTAGCAAAAATGCAAATGGTGTTTTTAATTCAGCAACATATGGTGTTGATTCTAAATGTGTGTTATTAAACTACAAGCAAGCACTGAGACACTGATACTACAAAGGTAATTCTGCTAACAGAATATAATTATAGTAATCCATTACTAGACTTACTTCTTAAATACAGACTATTAATATGTCTTAATCCACCCTTTATTAAGTTGTGCATGAATTTTTAAATGTACAGGCTACCAAATTTCTGTCTCCTTGGTAGCAATAAAGAAGTATTTCCCTTAGACCCCTGCAAGAGGAGCCTTACCCTGGGTTGCATTGAAGACACTTATCTAGCTGCATTCTCCACCCATGTCCACAAAAGGTCTATAAGGCTAAAGGGATTGTGCACATCCAAAGCCCAAATCCCCTCCCATAGACCACACTCTGAGTATATAGGGCTCTGAGCATATAGGGTTACCAGAATAAAGGGGGCCATTTGCCTACAGGTATCAAAACCCATTAAGACATAAATAGGAGTTTACAACAAAAAAAGTATGGGTTAATAATTGAGGAAGTAGCTCCACACCCAGATTCACAATTGAGTGAATTCTCAAAGCTTGCCACCTACCCCACCCCCAACCCATGGCTTCTAGGGGTTGAATTATATAAGGCAAAAAATCATTAATCATGGTGACTAAGGGAGTTAGGGTCATGGTCAGAGTTGTGATCTCAACTGATTGGTGGTGCTAGGGTAGGGGGTAGTTCATTAGTGCATATGGTTCTGATAAAGCCTTGGCATCATTTCATCTGGTTTCAACACTTGCAAATGTTAAACTGCTTTGTTCAAATTCTTTTCTTGAACTTCAAGCATCCAAATACAATAAATATACTTAATGAAATAAAACCTGCCCATATAAACCTCTGAGATTTTGTATGTTCTCAAACTTACCAACAGAGGTGTTTGGTCCAACAAATAGGTCCTCTTGAGGAAGCCCAAAAACGTCAACCAAGTTAATCTCCAGTGTTGATAATATTCACAAATAATAAAGTTTATTGAGCATGTAGTGTATCTTGCTATAGCAGCAAAGGAATTTGCATACAATGTTCCATTCAATTCTCAAAACTCTAAAGTAGGCACTAATGTTATTTTATTTTACTAATGAAGAAACTAGAGAGAAGTTCAATAACTTGTCTAAGTTTCCATAGCTAGAAAGGACAACATCCTGGGCCAGCTGGATTTGATACCTGCTCTCTGCCACTTATTCCACTACCCCCAGCACCACATCCTTTCTCGGTCTCTACCTCCTCCCTTCCTTATGTCTTTTCATCCTTACCCTTGCTCACTCAGGCCTCAGTGTTCAAACCTCAGGTTTCTAGCTATAATTACTTATTGGATCAAATATAGAGTGCATTGTGGGAGAACTGACGCCTTTCAACACACACATACAGAAGAGGAAATATATTCTAGAGCTAGGATATGGTGGAATCAGGAAAGTTATTCCCCATGAAGAGATGAAAGAACTGGAGCTAAGTCATGGAGATTCCTAAGGGAATAGTAGAAAGTTGGAGTGTAGGGCATGCACTGTGTACCCTGGTGCTAGGAGTGTGTTGTCAGTGTATGCTAAACCTTGAAAAGAAAAAGACAGGAAAGGACAGAACTGAAGCTGAAGCAAAGGAAAGAGGGTTCTAAACTGAAGGAGCGCAGTTTGGGTCATACAGAAAGATTAGGAAAATTCACCATTCCTTACTAAACTACAAACCAAATTCATTCTTGTTTGTTTGTTTAGTTAAATCTATGTTTAAAAGACTAGAACCTAACCTCCATGTTTTGGTAATACAGAAATGAGGAGAGAGTAACCAACTTCTTCAAAACTGATATGTGTTTGGGTTGCAATTTCTAAGCCCAATGAAGAGGCAAAATGTTCCCAAAAGCATGTCCTGAACATTAGCAAAGCCAGGGTCATTCCCTGAACCTAAATTGATGCCCCTGGGGACAGCTTAAACCCATGCATAACCAATAGCTACAGAGGATAAAACCCTGCTTTTCTGCAACCAGATGGGAAAACAACTCTAATGAGTATTCACCCTCATAGGACCTTGCTTCATATTACAGATGAAATCATTTGGAAAGGAGCAAGGGGAGAATAGGAGAACCCCTTTTCTCTCCATTTCCCTTTCTCTTTTCTTTCATACTCAAATGCTATCTAGATATGCTTATTTTGGGGGAATCGATTGAGGCACAATCATGAGATCTGCCTTGTACAGAGAAAAAGATGAAATGACATTTCATTTTAAGTTCACATTTCAGTTCAACTTCACCCGTCTTCCTGTACAAAAGCCTCTTGGGCACTCAAAAACTCTTTCTTGCTCTTGTTTCTGTTACCATGACAACAGATATCTGCTCCGAATGAAATAGAAAAATAAGGAAACAAATACTTTTCAACCTACCTGAGAGATACTTGTTGATAACACTATTCTTCCCATGTTACTGGCTCCTATGCATATAAGTGGTTAATGGAAGTCCCTCCAGGAACCTGACAGGCTATGTGGCTAAGGGACAACACATTTAATCCAATTCTTCTCCCTGATGGAAGGCAGCAGGGAGCCCTCTCTCTGTCAACCCTCAACAGCAGCCAGGACACACAGGCCTGTGGTTCTACATAGGCTCAGGCCTGTTCATGGCCATAGTCAAGGATTGTTGGAGATAAAGCCAAAAACCTTTGTAGAGCCTAAAACCCCTGACTATAACTCAAAAAGCTCCTCTCCCAGCCACCCTCACAGTTAGTTGTTTTGGGTAGGCCAAAACGTCAGCATGTTTTTTTCTGTAAAATAAGACATATTTTCCATTTTCATCAATAACTTTATTGATTTAAATGTTTTTAATATGTTGCCTATTGACTTCTAGTGGGTAGAGGCCAGGGGTGCTGTTAAGCATCTTCCAATGCATAAGACAGGTTCAGAGCAAATAGTTATTTGGTCAAAATGTCAATAGTACAAAGAAACTTTGCAGACCACTTTTGACACATTCAATTGGTCACAGCACCTTCTCTATACACTGCACAAACCTTGTGCTTTTGCCCTTCTTAAAATAATAAAGCATAATACACTGAAAATGTTGCATATCTTCTTGCATCTTCAATATTAAAATGGCTGCACAAAAATTCACCAATTTTGATAAGTATTTTTAAATGCATGCTGATATAACAGCTGTCACAATACAATCTAACAAAATTGTTTCGAGTGAAGTTAAAGACAAGTAAAGCCATCATACAAAAAAAAAAAACTAAATGAAATTTTTGGCCACCAATATTTTGGCCACCCATTTATCCCACTTAATACTTTTAAGTCCTGTTATAGGCTAGGTTCTCTATATAATTATTAGATCTAGTCACCTCAACATCTGTTTGAAGTAGGTGGAATTATCCCTACTTTCACTAGAAAAAAAAATAATACTCAAAGAGATTTACAAAGCCACCAAGAAAAATTTAATCTTCAAATTCATTAGGTCCATCATGGAGCAGAGAGTGGGGGATGCTAAGCAAGCCACTCATTGAGTCATGACCCACTAAGCATCATTGAACCAATAGCTTGGCCCTTCTCCAATATAGCTTACACTGAGGTATTCAGACATAGACAAATAAAAGTACATATAATTACTAGCCATGATAAACGCTGTTAAGGAAATGATGCCCCAAGAAATAATTATACCCTCATCCTTATAAAAAATGTTTGCCCTCTAGAGCCCTCATGTTTGCAAAGCGAAGACAGAGCCTTGCGCTGCACGCCCGAGATGATGTGCTCAGCTTTGCATGGTAACCAAGAACATGAACTTGCTTTCAGTATATTACTTAAGACCCAGCTCTGCTAAAACCTAATTTTGTGACCTGGGGCAAGCAACTTAAAATTCTATGGGCCTCACCAAATGCAGAAATATGTGTAAAGCACGTAGCTAACTAAACCTGGCACATAACATAAATTTGAGTTTTCTCAACTATGTTAATATTATCATTATTTCTCTCCCACCCACACCTGAAAGTTTTCCCAGATGTTGCCCACAATGGCATTGAGAAGTGGTGACCTTTATAGATTATAGAACTAAAGCCATGGGTTGTCAGCTCAAATGCACAATGTCTTCCTCCCCCAAATGGACCCAGCTCCTTTCCCTCACCTGTTTTCTAGGGGCTGTTGTCAATGACCCACTCACATATTCTTAAATTCTCTCACCATTTTTATGATCACTGGCTCCCACTGCATAATCACTCCCAACTGCAACAACTGTGCTTCTCTTCAAGTGGCCTGCATTCCAGCTGAACACACCTGATGCCCATGGGAACAGTATAAACCGGTGTATGGCCAACAGGTACAAAGGACAAAATCCTGCTCTTCTGCTACCTAATGAGAGATGACTCAAGTGAGTGCTCCCCTTTGTAGGACTTAGCTTCATACTACTGTATGAAGTATGAAGAGGCCCTCGCTTGGCCTCTTCCCTTTGCAAGTCACACTTCTAAATCCTACCAGGGAACACTTCCAAATAAATAAACCAATTTCTGAAACATGTCTTCTCAGAGTCTGCTTCTAGGGAACCAACCAAGAGGCTAGTGTAAACTGGTCCAAGTACTTGCTTTAAATACATGCTTAGAAGTCAAACACTTTGGTGAGAAATGTCTCCATCTTAGCAATGCTTGACATGCAAGCTTGAGCATTCTCTGAGAATTTGAGAGAGTAGCAATAGGCATTTGTCCTTGATTATAAATGATAGAGGACTATTAGAATTGAGAAGTGAAAACACAGTGTGCATTTTAGAACAAAATGCACCATCTGGGCAGCAATCACTCCTAAGTTAGAATCATTAGACTTTCCAGTTTGCTTGTTCCTAAATGAAATATTTCCTAAGTAAAATTCAGAATGTGCCAAAACAAGTGAGGCTTACAAGGTGCTCAAAGTTACAAAGTAACTGTAACATTATAAGTAAAGCATAAGAGTGCAATATTCATCATTTGAATGTTGAATTAAATTCTAAGAGAATCTCTTTATTCTTAGAGTTTATGTTTGTAGAAGATACAAATTGCAGACCACAACAAGTATTTCAGAGTGGCTCTCAATTAGATTAAAATATACCTAATCTTTTATCTGAGTATAAAAACTAAGGCAGCTCTAATTGAAATGATTTTTGATATCAGCCTTCTTTATTATGACTTTTGTTGCATGGCCTTAGATATGAAATTTCTGACATTATAGTCATAGCATTCAGAATTTAGAGATCATCTAGACAGATATTTTTTTCTTTCTACTATTCTACATTTCCAGTTTTCTCACAATGAGTATATGCATATATAACATATATGAGTTATGTACTTACATATACGTGTATTTGCTCATCTATATGTACTTTATGTTTGAAATATATATATAATATAGATATAGCTGTAAATATACAAAAAGAGAGGTTACTTTTATAATTGAAGTTTCCAAATTGGACCATGTTTAACTATATGGATGCTGAAAAATAACAAAACTTTTGCTTATACATTATCAAAGTATTTTTTAATAAATCTTTCTTTTTAGATTTTATTTATCATTTTTAGAGAGAGGGGTAGGGAGAGAGGCAGAGAAGGAGAGAGACATCTATGTATGGTTGCCTTTCACCTGCCTCCGGCTACGGATCTGGCTGGAGACCTGGCTTGCAACCTAGTTATGTGCCGTGGCTGGGGAATCTAACCAGTGACCTTTGGGTTCGCAGGCCAGTGCCTTATTCACTGCACCACCTGCCAGGGCTATTAAGGTATTTTTAAGAAATAAAACATGGCTGATAGTGGGAATATAAACTCACATACTACTTTGAAACCAATTTAGAAAGAAACTTCAAAAAGATTGTAATCCAGTAGTTTTAGGACTATAAAACTGAAATAAATAAAAAGCTTTGTGTATAAACATGCACACTTTGATAATAATAGGTTTTCTACTTGTTATTGAAGTATAGCATACTTAAAGATACATGTACAACCCTCACAGGTGTGGCTCAGTGGATTGAGCAACAGCCTGCACACCCAAGGGTCACTGGTTCAATTCCCAACCAAGGCACATAATCAGTTTACAAGCCAGGTTTCCAGCCAGGTCCTTAGCTAGAGGCAGGTGATAGGCAACCATACATTGATGCTTCTCACCCTTTCTTCCTCCCTCCCTTGTCCTCTCTCTAAAAATAATGAATAAAATCTTAAAAAAAAAAAAAATAGATGTACATTTCAAAAATTGTTCACAACTGAACCTATCCATGGAATCATCACCCAAATAAAGAAGCAGACTATTACCAGTACCTCAGGAGGTAATAGCTTTTTAAAATAGAAATACATTGTTGATGAAGATGGCAGAGTAGGAAATTGCAATATTCACAACCACAACAAAAATCCAACTAAACTACAGAAAATCATTCAGAACCACATAAGATCTTGCTGAATAGAAATTCTTTAACTAAGGATATACCAAACAAGCCACATGGAGACTGACAGGAAGAATGAAGCAGAGTGATCTATCCCAGACCCATGTGTAGCAAAGAAAAATCGAAGGTTCTTCTCTCAGAAATGAAGGGTTCCAGCCCCACATCAGGCCCCAAAGCTCAAGGTTCCAGTGCAAGAAAGAGAAGACTTCATAACTTCTAGCTGTGAAAACCAATGGAGGTTGTGGCTAAAACACAAAGCTTTTGGAATCCCAGGCATTCCTCATAAAGAGTTTACACATGGACTTACTTAGATTCACTCATTGTAAGCACCAGTGCTGGGGCAGCAGAAAAATATAGAGAAGAACTGAATTGTCTGGCTTTAGGGCAAGGACCAAAGGGGCAGCTTTTTCCCAAGCAGAACTGCCAACAGAGGCCATTTTTCTTTTGCTGAACCCTAAATCCCACAGATCCAGAGGGTGGGCACCATAGCTAAGTTTCCATAACCTAGCTAATACTATATAGCCCACCTTGATGATTTCCTGATATGCTTCTTCACCCAACTTTCAGACCCACCCAAACTGGTTCCAGTAACTTTTCCATACTAAAGCCCTGTCTTTGCTCATGCTTCATATTTTCCTAAAACTTCTCAAAGCTTTACAAGTCCAAACAAGCAATGTCAGGCCTCAGCATGCCCCATGATTCTTGTTAAGTAGCCCTAGGCTCAGCACTAGTAGGAGCTGGCCTTAGTTTGAAGCTTGGCCAATCTGAGGTACCTCAAGCCCAGCACAACAAGAAGCCATATCCAGATAACTTTATAGTTAATGCCAGCTAGCACAAGGCAGGGCACAGACAGCAGGTGATTTTAGCCTGCAACCCCCAGGAGGCCCCAAAGCCAGCACACCTGGTAGACAGCTTGGGACCATGATGAAGCACCACCCAACCACTTCTATGGCAAGGCATTCAAGGAGCAGGCTCATCTGGTGACAGAATTCTGATTAAGCAAGCTCTACTTTGTGGGGCCTGGCTTTTCTCCTGCACTTGAGGCCAGCACTCAGAGAAAATCAGCCTGGGGATAAGTCCCTCCCATTGATATGCCAACAGCAATCAAGGCTAAACCACAACAGGAGAGTACACATAGCCCATACATCAGGGGATGGACCTGAAGTACCTAGCTTGGTGACTCAGGAGGCTGCTCACTAGGCCAAATAAAACACCTACTACATAAGGCCACTACCAAGCCTGAAAGATGTAGTAACTCTACCTAATACTTAGAAACAAACATAGGGAGACTGCCCAAAATGAGAAGACAAAGAGACATGGCCCAAATGAAAGAACAGAACAAAACCAAAAAAAAAAATACTAGAAAAAATGGATAAGCCATATACTAGATACAAAGTTCAAAACACTACTTGTAAGAATGCTCAGTGAACTTAGTGAAAATCTCATCAGCATTTTTTTAAGTCAGAAATAAAGAATATACTAATTGAAATAAGAATAATTCACAGGGAATCAACAATAGAGTGGATGAAACCAAGAATCAACTCAGTGATTTGGAGTATAAAGAAGCAAAAAAAAAACCACTCAATCAAAACAGCAAAATGAAACAAGAATCCAAAAAAAATGAGGATAGTATAAAGAGCCTCTGGGGCAATCTCAAGCAAACCAACATTCGTGTCATAGAGGTGCTGGAAGGAAAAAAGAAAGAGCAAGAAACTGAAAACTTATTTGAAGAAAATAATAACAGCAAATGTTCCTAACTTGGTGAAGCAAATAGACATAAGTCCAAGAAGCACAGAGAGTCCCAATAAGATGAACCTAAAGAGGTCCATACCAAGACACATCATAATTAAAATGCAGAAGTAAGATGAATCAAAGAATCAAATCAATGATTTGAAAGATAAAAACGGAGAAAATACCCAATCAGAGAATAAAAAAATATTTTTTAAAAAATGAGAATAGTTTAAGGAGTCTCTGAAACAACTTCAAGTTTATCAGCATTTGTGTCATAAGGATGCTAAGTGAAGAAAAGAAAGAACAAAATATTGAAGACCATTTTTTAAAAATACTGATAGAAAACTTCCATAACCTGGTGAAGGAAAAAATCTTAAAAGCAGCAAGAGGAAAGCAGTTAGTTACCTACAAGAGAACTCCCATAAAACTATCAGTTAATTTCTCAACTGATACTTTGCAGTCCAGAAGGGATTGGAATGAAATACTCAAAGTGATTTTTTTTTTTTTAAATCCTTATAACTCTAGTAGATACAAGGTGGTAGCAAAGTAGGTGGAAGTTACAGCCACCTTCTCTCAGAACCAAACTGGATTTACAACTAAAATATAGAACAATACATCTGGATAACCAAATGAAGACTAGCTGAACAGTCTTATAACCAATATTTATAGAAAATGCCACATCAATACTGGTAGGAAAGGCAAAAAGGGCCAGCCTTGCTACCATGGGCAACAGCTGAGATTCAAGAAGGATATCTCAGCTGCAAAGGTTACACCTGAGCTGTGTGGGGTCTCATCCCCATCCCAGGCTCTCCAACCCAGAGTACTAGAACTGGGAAGAGACACCCACAAAATATCTGGCTGTGAAATCCAGGAAGAGATGTTCAGCTAGAGATGCAGGTGCCCTCTTAACGGGTCAATGCATAAAATCTTGTTTGTAGCTAGTCACCCTGGTTTCTAGCAGCATGGAATAGAGTTGTGTGAGGAAAAACTGGGGTTTGTGTTCTGGGGAGAAAACTGAAGAGACAGCTGCCAGGGTCCCTGGGCTGAGTCCCTTTCCCACCCAGAGAACACCTTCTTTCTTGGGTAGAGTGCAACACTACATATGGAACCAGCCTGAAAGAATACAATATCCCTACCCTCCAGACTCCCAGTGGCCCACCATGCTGAATTAGAGCTCTCCAGGAGGTTGGTGCAGAATTCAAGACAGACTGAGTTGCATGGCTGTAAGATGGGGACCATTTTTCCCTCACTCCTCTGATGATTGGATAGCCATCTGTCTAATTGCACATTTTGCACACCCAAATCTTGGTGTTTGGGGCCCTGCTAAACACTGCTAAACTCACCCTGATCATTCTTTGAGACCCATCCAACACAAAAACCTATAGACACTCAGACTGTCAGCTAGCTTTGGTATACCCTGGGGTTTTGTGGAATGGCTGAGACCCAGCACTGGCACTGAAACTGAACTGGTATCAATCTATTTAACACGACTTGTCCCAACCCAGTGAATTGCTAAGAACCTACATCTTGCAACTTCAGTACCACCAAAGGCTGTTTTAGTGATTGAGCCTGATAGGCAACTGGCAGGCTGAGGCAGTTAAAGGCAAATATGGGGGTGCATTGGACCTTCTGATGAACTGCCCCTGGGCTCAGTGCTGGGAGGTAAAGTAGTCCTTAGTGTTCAGCTTGGTACCTCCCAAACACACCTAGGCACAGAAGAGGCAGCCACAAACTGTAGATTGCTTTGTAGCTGCAAACAGGTGGCCCAGGGCCAGTATAGGTAGCATCTGACATTGATCTGCACTACAGTCCCTTCCAAGAGGCCCCAGAACCAACGCACCCAGTGATGTGCTTTAGATAACATCAGAGCAGGATCCAATTAACTTCACAAGTGGCACATCCAAAGGAAGACCTTAGCAGACACCAGATGCTGCTCAGGCAAATTCCATCCTACATGGCCAGAACCTGCACAGCAGGTAGTACACTGTGATTAGGTTCAATCCTCAAAGTCACTCAGCCTGAGGGTTGGCCCCCCACAAGAACAGGCAATCAAGACTCAATTACAACAGATGGTCTCACATAAGCCACACAAAGGACATTTCTGGAGCACCCTGCTCAGGTGATCAAGGAAGTGGCCATGGATCCAACAAAATGCCTACTACATAAGGCCACCCACCAAGAATAGAAGCCACAGCATATCTACCTAACACAAAGAGGGAACCAAAAGCAGAAGATAAAAATACATTCCCCGAATGAAAGAACAGAAGAAATCTCCAGAAAAAGAACTAAATGAAATGAAAGCAAACAACCTACCAATAAAAGTTTTTAAAAATTGGTTATAAAAATGGTTAAGTAACTTAGTGAGAATTTCAATAGTATTGAAAATGACAGAAAATATTAAAAACCAGTCAGAATTGAAGAATATAATATCAGAAATGAAAAATACACTAGAAGTTGGTTAGATGAAGCAGAGTATCAAATTAGCTATTTAAATAAAGGTAGCAACAAATATCAAATCAGAGCAGCAAAAAGAAAAAAGAATTATAAAAAATGAGAATAGTTTAAAAGACCTTTGGAACAACATAAAGTGTAACAACATTTGCATCATTGAAGTACCAGAAGGAGAAGAGAGAGAGCAAGGGTTTGAGAACCTATTGGTGAAGTAAAAAGACACACAAGTCCTGGAAGCACAGAATGTCCCAATCAAGATGAGCCCAAAAAGATCCACACTGATACACATCATAATTAAAATGACAAAGTTTAAAGACAAAGAGAGAATCTTAAAATTAGCAAGAGAGTTATCCACAAGGAAGCTCACATAAGGCTGTCAGCTGATTTCTCAATAGAAACATTTTAGGCCGAAGGGATTGGCATGAAATATTCAAAGTGATCAAAAACAAGAACCTGCAACTAAGATTACTTTACCCAGCAAGACTATATTTAAAATTGAAGAAGAAATAGAAAGTTCTGCTGACAATAAAAAGCTAAGGTTCATTATTACCAGACTAGAAGAATTATTAAAAGGAACTTCATTAAGAAGAAGAAAGGAAAAAAAGAGAAACATAAAGACTATGTCAATAAATACATACCAATCACTTTAAATGTAAATGGTTCAAATACTCCAATCAAAAGACATAGGGTAGCTGACCTGATAGGAAAATAATACCTATATACAGGGGTGGGCAAAAGGAGGTTTACAGTTTTGTGTATGTAAAAAAGTTTACACTTGTATTATTATTTATATTATAAATGTAACCCTACCTCTGCCTACGCCTGAATATGCTATCTACAAAAGACCCATCTCAGAATGAAAGATACACAGAGACTATAAGTAAAGTGTTGGGGAAAGATTATTTTGTGCAAACAGAAAAGGATAAAAAAGCTAAGGTAGCAATATTTATATCCCAAAAAATAGACTTGAAAACAAAGGCTATAATAAGAGACAAAGATGGATACTACATAATGATAAAGCAAACAATCCAACAAGAAGATATAACCCTTGTAAACATATTTGCATCCAAAGATATAACCCTTGTAAACATATTTGCATCCAACATTGAAGCACCTAAATATAATAAAGCAAATATCAATGAACATAAAAGAGAGTGATCAACAGTAATAATTATAGTAGGGGATTTTAACACCACATTGACATGAATGGATAGATCTCCCAGACAGAAAATCAACAAGAAAACAACAGCCTTAAATAACATACTAGACCACTTGGATTTATTGGTATCTTCAGAGCACTTCACCCCAAAGCAGTACAATATATGTATATTCTTTTCAAGTGCACATGGAAAATTTTCTAGGATAGACTACATTTTAGGACTCAAAATAAGTCTTAATTATTTTAAGGAGACTGAAATCATATCAAGCATCTTCTCTGACCATAATGGCATAAAACTAAAAGTAAATAACAAGAAAAAAACTAAAAAGCATACAAATACATGGCATGTTATGAAACAATGAATGGGTTAACAATGAGATCAAGAAAGAAATCAAAAGACATGTAAGCCCTGGTCAGGTGGCTTAGTTCATTGGAGCATTGTTACATATACATAAAGGTAGCAAGTTCAATTCCTGGTCAATATCCTGTCAAGGCATGTAATGGATGCAACCCATCAATGTTTTCATGTCTCTCTGTCTCTCTCTGTCTCTCTCTGTCTCTCTCTCTCTCCCTCTCTCTCCCTTTCTCTCCCTCTCTTTCTCTCTTCCCCTTTCTCTCCCCCATGCTTCCTTCTCAAATCCTCAGGTAAAGATTTTTTTAATACATTGAGACAAATGAAAATGAGAACACAACCCAAAATTAGGGAACACAGCAAAAGCAGTTTTAGGAGGAAAATACATAGCATTACATGCTTACCTCAAGAAAAAAAACTTCAAATACACAATCTAAACTTTTACTTAAAGGAACTAGCAAGAAAACACCAGAAAAAATAAACATGAGTAGAAGAAAGGAAATAAATATGAGTACAGAAATAAACAAAATAGTTTCTAAAAAATAATACAAAAGATCAATGAAACTAAGAGCTGGTTCTTTGAAAACATAAACAAGACTGATAAACCTTTAACCAGATTCATCAAGAAAAAATTAGGACCCAAATAAATGAAATCATAAATGAAAAAGAAATATCAACTGACATCACAGAAATGCAAATGTATATAAGAAATATTATGTGCCCTGGCTGGCAGCACAGTAGATAAGGTACCTGCAAATCCAAAGGTTGCTGGTTCAATTCCCAGCCAGGGCACATAACCAGGTTGCAAGCCAGGCCTCCAGCCAGGTCCATAGCTGAAGGCAGGTGAAAGGCAACCATACATGGATGTCTCTCTCTCTCTCTCTCTCTGCCTCTCTCCCTTCCTCTCTCTCTGGAAATAATTAATTAAAATCTTTAAAAAAAAAAAAGAAAAAAGAAAAAAAGAAATATTATGAACAACTATATGTCGACAAATGAGGCAATCTTCAAGAAATGAAAACATGCAATCCCCCCAAAATTAATGAAGATGAAACAGAAAACCTAAATGAACTGACTACAACTAATAAAATTAAAGCAATAATCAAAAAAATTCCAACAAAAATATCTTGGACCAGATGACTTCTCAGGTGAATTCTGACAAACATTCGAAGAAGAACTAACACCTATCATTCTCAAACTATTCCCAAAAAAATCAAGAGGAGGGGAGACTTCTAAGCAACTTGTACTGGCCAGAATTATCCTAATCCCAAAACTATATAAAGACACTACATAGAAACAAAGTTATGGGGCAATACTCCTAATGAATATAGATGCAAAACTCCTCAGCAAGATATTAGCAAATCAAATGTAATGTAGGAATGTAAAAGATCATACACCATGATCAAGTGAAATTTATTCCAGGGATGTAAGGTTTGTATGCTATCTGCAAATCAATTAATGTGTTACACTAAATATACAAAATAAATAAAAATCCCATGATCATATAAATAAATGCAGAAAAGGCTTTTGATCAAATCCAGCACCCATTTATGATAAAAATTCTCAACAAATTAAGAATAAAGGGAACATACCTCAACATAATGAAAGCCATATGTGATAAATTCACAGTCAATACCATATTCAACAGGCAAAGTTTAAAAGTCTTTCCCTTAAGATTAGGAATAAGACAAAGATGTCCATTTTTACCACTCTTATTCAACATAGTACTGGAGGTCCTAGCCACCGCAATAAAAATAAAGAAGAAACAGAAGGCATCCAAATTGAAAAGAAAAACTATTATTAGTTGCAGATGGCATGATACTGTATATAGAGAGCTCTAAAAATTCCACAAACTAAAAAAAAAAACAAAAATGAAAACAAAAAAACCTACTGGAACTGTTAAATGAATTCCATAAAATAGCAAGACACAAAATAAATCTCCAGAAATCTGTTGCATGTTTGTACACCAATATTGAACAATCAGGAAGTGAAACTAAGAAAGCAATCCTATATATGATATCATCACAAAAGTAAAATAAAATGAAATGTGTAGGAATAAGTTTAGCCAAGGAGATGAGGCATGTATTCAAAAAATTGTAAGATTCTAAAAAACAGACATTAAAGAAAATACAATACTAATAAATAGAAACATATACAATGCTCATGAATAGGAAGAAGTAACATCATTAAAATGGTCTAAACTGCAGAAAGAAATCTATAGATTCAACACAATTCCTATCAAAATGCCAATGGTAAAAAGGGGAAAAAATGCAAATAGTGTACAACACAAAACTGGAACAAATAATCCAAAAATTTATATGGAACTACAGAAGACCTGGAATAATCACAGCAATATTGAGATAAAGAACAAATTTGGAGGTACCACACTACCTAATAAACTATACTACAAGGCCATAAAAATCAAAACAGCATGGTACTGGCACAAAACCATGTATAGCTCAATTGAACAGTATAGAGAGCCCAGATACGAACACACTCCTTTTGGGTCAATTAATACTTGAGAAAGAAAGCAAGGACATACAACAGAGTAAAGAAAATCTATTCAATAAATGGCTTTGGGAAGATTGGACAGATACTCCCAAAAAATGAAATTAGACCACCTTCTTATACCATAAACAACAATAAGCTAAAAATGGATTAAAGATTTACATGTAAGAGTGAAAACCCTAAAACGCCTAGTAGAATACATAAATAGTAAAACCTCCGAAATTTCTCTTAGTAATGTTTTTTCTTATATCAAGGGAAACAAATGAAAGAATAAAAAAATGAAACTTCAGCAAACTAAAATGGTTTTGCACAATAAAGGAAACCATCAACAAAACAAGAAGACAAGCCATTGAATGGGAGAACATATTGGCTAATAATAGTTGATGAGGAGTTAATATCCAGAATTGATAAAAAATAAAAAAATAAAAATAAAAAACCTCATGCAAATCAACAACAAAGACACAAATAATGGACAAATAGACACTTCCCCAGAAAGAAAATGTAGATGGCCAACAGTCACAAAAAGATGTTCAACATCTCTAATCAGAGAAACACAAATGAAAACCATAGTGAGGGATTAGGACCAAGATGGTGGAGGAGTAAGTGGAGCTACACCAATCTCCTCCCAGGTCCCATTTGGAATTACAACTTAATTGGGAAAAAATCATCTGTAATTACCAACAGAACACCAGCTGGAAAGAAGCCTAATAACCACAGAGAGAACAGAAGAGGATGCTTCATCACAACGTGACTGGTAGGAAACATGGAAATGTAAGGGAGGCTGGCTGGGCCCCCACTGGAATCTCCACCAGAGGAGGGTGAGTTCTAGTCCCCCAGCTGGGTTTTCCAGCCTACAGCAACACGGTGGAGAGTAAAACAGCATACAGTTGATAAGGGAGCACTAGAGACAAAGAACTACTAAGGTGACCACAAGGAAAATACATTGGCATCCACCTACCCTGGGCTCCAGTGGAAGGAGGGTGAAGTAAACTGGAGACACTTGGGAAGAGTTTGTGGCAGTGGCTTGGAGGAAAGAAGTGGGGATCCCAGTGCTGACTCGTCACCCACACCTCAGGCAGTCTACACTGTGCCAAGCAGCTTCCGTATGAGGGGTCCTCATAACCTCACTCACTGGAAGCAATCTGCCCCACCCAGTGGTACCTGAGTCTGGCGCCTGATCACAATTCATTGATTTACATCTCTCCCACCCTACCATGTCTGAGCCTGGCAGCTGAGCATAGATACAGTAGTTCGCACCTGAAGCAGTATTTCTCACCCCTCAGCACCTGAGCCTGGTGGCTGATTACAAATTTCCTGATTTACAGCTGAGTCAGTCAGTCAGTCCCCTCCCCCACCACTAGTGGCAAGTGAGCTGGGTGGCTGATCATGGATTCACTGGTTTGCAACTGAGTTGGTCAGTCTTGTCCAGCAGCACCTGGGCCTGGATATTGATCATAGATTCATTGATTTAAACTGAAACTATCTGTCCCACCCAGTGGTACCTGAGCCTGGTGGCTGATCACAGACTTATTGGATTACAACTGAACCTTTCTGTCTAGCCCAGTGTGGCCTGAGTCTGGTGGCTGATCACAGATTCCTAAGACTTACAATTAAATCTTGCTATCTAGCCCAGCAACCCCTTAGCCTGGCAGCTGATCACAAGTTCACTGAATTGCAATAGAATCTTTCTGTCTAGTCCAGTAGTGCCTGAGCCTGGCGGTGGATCACAGATCCATTGGATCACAATTAAAATTTTCTGTCCAGCCTAGTAGGGCCCAAGCCTGGCAGTTGATTATAGATTCACTGATTTAAAACAGAATCCGTCTGTCCAGTCAAGTTGCATCTGAGCCTGATGGTGGATCACAGATCAATAGAATTACAACTGAATCAATCTGCCCATCCTAGCAGTGCCTGAGTCTGGCAGCTGATCACAGTCTGATTGGATTACAACTTAACAAATTGTCCTTGACCAGTGGTGACTAAGGTGACTAAGATAACCACTGATCACAGATTGATTGGTTTACAAAGAGCTAATCAGTCCTGCCCAGTGTTAACTACACCTGATGGCTGAGCACAGACCAACTGAATTAAAAACTGAAGGGCACAGACAAAAACAGTGGCTCTCTGGTTGGTTCCAACATGCTGATTAGGTCCAGGCTATGGATGATCAGACCTCACTAGAGGGCAATCCATGAAGTAAAGACAGTGTACCTCTATGCAACAGAGGGTCACATCACAAAGAAAGGAATTCAAAAACGCCAGTCTATAAAGCAAAAGCAAACAAGAAGAGCCCTGGCTGGTAGCACAGTGGATAAGGTGCCAGCCTGCGAACCCAAAGGTAGCAGGTTCGATTCCCCAGCCAGGGCACAGGTTGCAAACCAGGTCTCCAGTCAGATCTGTGGCTGGAGTCAGGTGAAAGGCAACCATACATTGATATATCTCTCCTTCTCAGACTCTCTCCCTTCCCCTCTTTCTAGAAATAATGAAATTTTTAAAAAAGCAAACAAGAAGAGAAAATGAAAAATGGGGAAAAAGAGAAACAGTTCATCACTGAAAAAAAAAAGGAGGCATCCCCAGAAAGGTCACTAAATGAAACAGAGTCAAACAAACTATCAGATATGAAATTCAAAATACTGATGATAGAGAAGCTCAATGAATTCAGCAAGCTCAACGAAAACTGCAAACAACTCCAGGAGAGCTATGATGAACTCCAAGGAAGTTACAGTTACTTACTGAGAACTACACCAGCATTAAAAAGGATACAGAAACCATCCATAAGAGCCAGGAGGAAATGAAGAATAGAATTCCTGAATTGAAGAATACAGTAAGAGTCAACAGCAGGCTAGTGGAAGAAGAGGATTGGATCAGTGAACTGAAGGACAAGGTAGAAAAATATTACAAGACTATGCAACAGAATGAAAAAAGACTGAACAAGAATGAAGAGGTTTAAAGAGAACTACAGGACAATATGAAACTCAATAACATCCATATCATAGGGATATACCAGAAGGAGAAAAGAAGGAGTGGAAAACCTGTTCAAAAAAGTAATGATAGAAAACTTCCCTAGCTTGTTGAGTGAAAATGTTACTCAAGTTCAAGAACCACAGAGGGTCCCAATGAAGATGAACCCAAACAGACCCTCTCCAAGACATATCATAATTAAAATGGCAAATTTCAAAGACAAGGAGAGAATCTTAAAATTATCAAGAGAAAAACAGCAAATAACATATAAGGTGGCTCTGAATGGTTACTCAACAGAAACAATACAAGCCAGAGGGAATGGCAAAAAATATTTCAAGCAATGAAGAACAAAGGTCTACAGCCAAAAATACTCTAACCAGGAAGGCTCTCATTCAAAATGGAAAAAGAAATAAGGAGTTTCCCAGACAAAAGAAGGCTAAAAGAATACATCTCTACCAAACCAGCACTGCAAGAGATGCTAAAAAGTCTTCTTTAAAAAAAAAAAAAAAAAATGAAGAAACAGAGACAGAGAAGAACATAGGTACAAAGGGGAAAAATGGCAATGAATAAGTATCAATAATAACCTTAACTGTAAATGGATTAAATGCAACAATCAATAGACATAGGGTAGCTGAATGGATAAGAAAACAAGACCCACATACATGCTGTCTTCAAGAGACCCACCTCAGAACAAAAGATTGACACAGACTGAAAGCAAAGGGAAGGAAAAATATATTTCAAGCAAATGGACATGAAAAAAAGGCTGGGGTAGCAATATTTATTTCAGACAAAATAGATTTTACAATGAAGGCCATAAAAAGAGACAAAGAAGGACATTTCATGATACTTAAGGAAACAATCCATCAAGAAGCTATAACTCTAGTAAACATATATGTACCCAACATAGGAGTACCCAAATATACACAGAAAATCTTGGAGGACTTCATGAAGGATATAGACAGCAACACACTAACAGCCAGTTAACTTTAATATCCCATTATCAACAATAGATATATCTTTCAAATGAAAAAAACACCAAGGATATTGTGGCATTGAACAACACTCTAGATGAAATGGATTTAACTGATATATATAGAACCTTTCCCCCCAAAAAAGCAAAATACACATTCTTTCAAATGCATGTGGAACTCTCAAAGATAGACCACATGATAGGTCACAGGACAACCCTCCACAAATATAAGAAAACTGCAAACACACATCACAGTGGATCGAAACTAAAAACCAATTTCAAGGGGAAAAAAACAAAAATACTCCAATTCATTGAGACTGAATAACATGCTATTCAGTAGGGAATGAGTTAACAATAAGATCAAAGAAGAAATAAAAAACTTTCTGGAAACAAATGAAAATGAAAATACAACAGCCCAAAACCTATGGGACACAGAAAAGGCAGCCCTCAGAGGGAAATTCTTACCAACACAGGCTGCAAGAACTAGAGGAGCAAACACAAACAAAGCCCAGAGCAAGAAGGAAAGAAATCATCAAGATCAGAGCAAAATTAAATAACTTAGAGACTCAAACTACAATTCAAAGAATCAGTAAGTCCAAGAATGGGTTCTTTGAAAAAATAAATAAATCTGACAAGCCTTTAACCAGACTCATCAAGAAAAAGAAAAAGAGGACCCAAATAAACAGAATCAGAAATGACAGAGGAGATATCACAACTGATATTTCAGAAATACAAAGGATTGTAAGAAATTACTACAAACAACTATACGACAAGAAATATGACAACCTGGGTGAAATGGACAAATTTCTGGAAAGGTATAATCTACCAAAACTGAATCAAGAAGCAGAAATCTTGAATAGACCAATAACAATTAGTGAAATTAAAGAAGTAATCAAAAATTCCCAAAGCACAAGATCCCTGGACCAGATGGCTACACAGGTGAATTTTACCAAACATTTGGAGAAGAATTAACTCCTATCCTTCTCAGCCTATTCAAAAAAAATCCAAGAAAAGGGAAGACTCCCAAACTCTTTCTATGAGGCCAATATAATTCTAATTCCAAAACCAGATCAAGACACAACTAAGAAAGAAGACTATGGGCCAATATCACTGATGAACATAGATGCTAAGATTCTCAACAAAATATTGACCAACAGAATCCAGAAATACACTTAAAAGATCATGCATCATAATCAAGTGGGATTCATCCCAGGGATGAAAGGATGGTACAACATTCACAAATCAATAAATGTAATACACCACATCAACAAAATGAAAGACAAAAACTATATGATCATATCAATAAATGCTGAAAAGGCATTTGATTAAGTACAGCAACCATTTATGATTAAAATGCTCAGCAAAATGGGAATAGAGGAAGCATACCTCAACATCATAAAGGCCATATATGAGAAACCTGAAGCCAACATCATACTCAATGGGCAAGAATTAGAAGCTTTCCCCCTAAGCTTTGTGGAACAAGACAAGGCTGTCCACTTTCTCCACTTCTGTTCAACATCGTTTTGGAAGTTCTAGCCATAGGTATCAGAGAAGAAAAAGGAACAAAAGGTATCCAAATGGGAAGGAGGGAAGTAAAACTGCCATTATTTGCAGATGACATGATAGTATACATACAAAACCCAATAGACTCCACCAAAAATGTACTCAATCTAATATGGAAGTTTAGCAAAATAGCTGGATATAAAGTCAATATCCAGAAATCAAAAGCATTTTTGTATACCAATAATGAAACATCAAAGATAGAAGCTACAAAACAAACCCCATTTACCATAGCAAGAAAAAATAAAGTACCTTGGAATAAACTTAACCAAGGAGGTAAAAGGCCTGTACTCAGAAAACTACAGAACATTGAAAAAAGAAATTAAGGAAGATACAAATAAATGGAAGCACATACCATGCTCATGGATGGGAATAATTAACATCATTAAAATGTCCATACTACCCATAGCAATCTATAGAGTCAATGCAATCCCAATTAAAATACCAATGACAGATTTCACAGATATAGAAAAAGTTCTTCCAAAATGTATATGAAGCCAAAAACAATCACGAATAGCCACAGCAATCTTGAGAAAGAAGAACAAGGTATGAAGAATCATAATACTGGATATCAAACTATACTACAAGGGTACTGTCATCAAAACAACCTGGTGCTGGTATAAGAATAGACATATAGATCAATGGAACAGAATAGAGAGCCCAGAAATTAACCCAGGACTCTATGGTCAATTAATATGTGACAGAGAGGGAAGGAACATAAAATGGAGTAAAAATAGTTTCTTCAACAAGTGGTTTTGGGAGAACTGGACAGCGACACGCAAAAAAAATAAAACTAGACCACCAATTTACACCATACACCAGAATAAACTCAAGGTAGATAAAGGACTTAAACATAAGCCGTGACACCATAAAAATCCTAGAGGAAAGCATAGAAGTAAAATTTCAGATATCCTACACGCAAATATTTTCACGGATACTTCTCCAAGGGCAAAGGAAATAAACAAATAAATAAATGGGACTATATCAAACTAAAAAGTTACTGCTCAGCTAAAGAAAACACCAACAAAATTAAAAGGGAACCAACTGTATGGGAAAACATATTTGCCAATGATACCTTAGACAAGGGTTTGATATCCAAAATATATAAAGAACTAATGTAATTCAACACCAAAGTTATATGAAAGGTATATATCAATATCACTAGCCATAAGAAAGATGCAAATTAAAACCACAAGAAGATACTACCTCACACCCATCAGAATGGCAATTATCAACAAATTAACAAACAACAAATGCTAGCAAGGATGTGGAGAAAAAGGAACCCTGGTGCACTGCTGCTGGGAATGCAGACTGGTGCAGCCACTATGGAAAACAGTATGGAGTTTCCTCAAGAAACTAAAAATGGAACTGCCTTTTCATCCAGCAATTCCACTACTAGGGTTATACCTGAAGAACCCCGAAACATCAATTCAGAAGAACCTATGTACCACTATGTTCATAGCAGTGCTATTTACAATAGCCAAGTGCTGGAAACAGCCTAAGTGCCCATCGTGAATGAGAGGCTCAAAAAACTTAGGTACATTTACACAATGGGACACTACATAGCAGAATGAAAACAAAAAACAAAAAAAAGCTCCTACCTTTTGCAACAACATGGATGGAACAGCAACATATTATGCTTAGTGAAATAAGCCAGTCAGTGACAGACAAATACCATATGATCTCACCCATTACAGAACACTAATGAGCAAAACAAACAAGCAAGCAAAATAGAACCAGATTTGACTTAGGAATTTTATTTTTTCCCCTTCTTAGCCTGCATTCTATTCTGTGTGTGTGTGTGTGTGTGTGTGTTGTTTGTTCATATTTATTTGTTACTCTTAGAAAACATCATTTTTGACTGGGCTACATTTTTTACTTTATTTCAAACCTCATAGTACACTATTCCCCTTTTTTACTCCATTTTGCCATCGCCCTTCCCCATTTTACTTATGTTTTAGATTATAGCCCTATACAATATCAGCAATATCAACAGTGATTGAGCAAAAATTAATAAAGGTGGAGAGAGATTAAGAATATCACAAGATAGGAAAAAGGAAATATGAGATGACTAAAGTGGAGAAAAATGGTTTTGAGTGGGAAGAGGGAGGAAACATAATGAGTAGGAAATAGAACCAAGGTAAAGAAAGAAGTGATAACTGATACCACAGAAATACAAAGGATGTAAGAAATTACTACAAAAAGCCATATGCTGAGAAATTGGAAACCTGGGAGAAATAAACAAGTTTCTAGAAACCTACAGTCTTCTAAAAAGAAACAGAAAGCCTGAGTAGACCATAACAATTAGTGATATTGAAGCAGTAATCAAAATTCCAAGCTCACAAAAGCCATGGACTGGATGGCTGAATTTACCAAACATTTAAGGAAGAACTAACTCTTATCCTTCTCAAAGTATTCAAAACAACTTCAAGAAGAGGGAAGACTTCCAAATTCTTTTTACAAGGCCAGCATATGCCGAATTCCAAAACCAGGTAAAGACACACCAAAGAAAAACTACAAAGAAAGGAAACAAAGATGGTGGAGGAGTAAGCAGATCTACACCAATCTGCTTCCAGGACCAATCTGTAATTACAATTTAACTGGGGAGAAATCATCTGGAATAACCAACAGAACACTAGCTGGAAAGAAGCCTTATAACCACAGACAAAACAAAAGAGGCCACTTCATCCCAATATGACTGATAGGAAGTGTGGAGTCTCAAGAAGGTTGGCTGGGTCCCTATGGGCAGCAGCTGAGGAGATGGAGAAACATCTCAGCAGCAAGGGGTTCCACCTGAGGAAAGCGGGCTCTAAACCCCTAGCTGGGCTTCCCAGCCTACAGCAACAGAGCTGAGAGTAAAACAGCATCCAGCAGTGAAAAGGGAAAAGCTATCAGGTTGAGCAGCTTGAAAGAGAGAACTAGAAACATAGTTCTTAAAGGGACTATGCATGAAAATATATTGGCACCCACTTACCTGGGCTCTGGTGGAGGAAGGAGGGGACTAGAGATGCTTAAGGAAAGTTCAGGACAGTGGCTTTTAAGAGCGAAATAAGGGAGCAGCCCATGAGGTCCCAGCCATGATGACCCATCGCCCATATGGCAGGCAGACCACCCTTTTCCAAGTGGCAGCAATCTGAGGGAAGTAGCATCACTGCCCACAGAAATTAATCTGCCCTGCCCAGTGGTGCTTAAACCTGGCAACAGATCACAAATTGATTGGATTAAAAACTGAATCAATCTGCCCTGCCCAATGGTTCCTAAACCTGATGGCTGATCACAAATTAATTGGATTAACAACTCAAAGAGACAGACAAAAATAGGGGATCTCAGGTATACTCCAATAGGCTGACTAGGAACACAAACTGACATCACCAGGGATGGATCCAGGAAGTAAAGAAAATGCACCTCTACACCACAGAAGATCACACCACGAAGACAGGAAGTCACAGCAGACCAATCTAAGAAGCAGGAATAAATAAGAGTCACCTGAAATGGGGAGACAAAGAAACAACCCCCATTGAAAGGACAGGAGGAATCCCCAGAAAGACTGCTAAATGAAATAGAGGCAAGCAAACTATCAGACATGGAATTCAAAATAATAATGATAGAAAAATTCAATGAGCTCAGTGAGCTCAAAGAAAACTATAAACAACTTCAGGAGAACTACAAACTCCAAGGAAGCTACAAGGAACTTACTGAGAACTATACCAGCATTAAAAAGGACATAGATACCATCAATAAGAGCCTGGAGGAAATCAAAAATACAATTTCCTAATTGAAGAACACAGTAGAAGAAATCAAAAGCAGGCTAGAGAAAACATGATCGGATCAGTGAACTGGAGGTCAATGTAGAAAAAAATTCCCAGTCAGTGCGAAAAAAGAAAAAAGAATGAAGAGGTTTTAAAAGAGCTGCAGGACAACAGGAAACATAATAATACCCGTATGAGGGATACTGGAAGAAGAAGAAGAAGGCAGGCAAGGGGTAGAAAACCTGTTTGAAAAAGTAATGAAGAAAACTTCCCTAACTTGAGGAGAGAAAAAGTCATGCAAGTGCAGGAAGCACAGGGGGTCCCAATGAAGATGAACCCAAACAGGCGCACTCCAAGACACATTATAATTAAAATGGCAAATTTAAAAGAGAGAATCCTAAAAGCAGCAAGAAAGAAACAGCCAATAATATGCAAGGGGGTTCTGATAAGATTATCAGCTGATTTCTCAACAAAAACACTGCAGGCCAGAAGAGAATGGCAAAAAATATTTCAAACAATGAAAAACAAAGGCCTACAACCAAGAATACTCTACCCAGCGAGGTTCTCATTCAAAATGGAAGATGAGAGAAGGAGTTTCCCAAACAAAAGAAGGCTAAAAGAATGCATCTCCCCCAAGGAAGCAGTGCAAGAGATGCTAAAGGGTCTGCTTTAAGACGATGAAGAAACAGAGAGAGACAGATAGGAACACAGGTACAAAGCAAAAAAAAAAAAAAAAAAATGACAATGAATAAGTACCTATCAGTAACAGCCTTACATGGATTAAATGCACCACTCAAAAGACATAGGGTAGCTGAACAGATAAGAACCAATTTTAACCTATGAATGCTTTAAAATAATCTTGTTATAAGTAGATCTTACTAAGTAACATGTAACTTTGTATTTTTGTTGTATCTGCATTACTGTGGGTTAAGTTTTCTTGGATTGAACTTATTTTCTGAGTAGGGAAAATCAAGTTACTTGCAATAACTCAGAAAAATCTAATGTTAAGGGGGGAAAAAAGTAAGAAAATGTGGATGTATATTACATGGAATACATGCTATCTTTCTTATTCACTGTCACAAAATGTGTACTTGTTTGTGGGTGTATAATATATAGATGTTATTAGCACTTTATGTTTTATATATCAACGAACTGGTAGTTGGTAGGTTGAAAAATCAGTCAATCTTTGGGTTAGAAAAGATGCTGAGAGTGAAGACTAATTTGGGACAGAAGTTAACAACTACTAAACTATATGACTCGTTTACAAAGATAATATATATATTCTCATATTAGCATTTAAATTAGACGAGATTCCTTCTAAACAGAGAATGAAAATAGACATTTCTAGCAATGAAGGCCCCCAAACTGGAATGCTTGGGAAAATGTATTAATGCTATAGCGGACTTCATTATGCAATTGTGAATGTACCTAATCTTTACTTCAACAGACTCTTAAATAATTCAGAGGTTAGTTTAGGACTACATAGGAAGTCAACCATAAGTGGAAAAAAAAAAAATAGCTAGAATACTATTTAATAAAATTATTTAAATCCTAGGGGGTTTTTAACCTCAAATTAGTAAATATCATAATTTCTACCCTGTGGGAACCAGCTGAGCACTGCAGGTACCATTATTTCTGAAGGCTTCAACTGGTGAAACATGTGTAGAGGAGAAACCAAGAGTATTGAGGAAAATGGGACCTTTGTATGAGAAAAAAATCAATCTACTATCTAAAATGGAAAACTCCGACAAGAATAAGTTACAGTTCCAGTAACTTAAAATAAAGTTGAGTTTTATTATTGGAGGCAGTGGGATCTGCCTTGGAAATCAAATTCATTTTTTATTATGGGTTTGGCACTGTCCCTAGGACAGCTTTCACAAAAGTGAGTTCTGCGACACATCATTTCTGTGATATATTTCACAAAAATATCATTCCAGTATAAAATAAGTTTTAGGGGAAAGAAGATAAAGAAAAATGCTTAATTTACTACAATATATCTAAAATATTATCTTTTAACATGCAATAACTATATGTAATTGACATATTTTAAGTGCTTTGTATTAACTCTTCAAAATCCATTACATTAAATATTTATAAGAATATGTATGTGTGTAAATGTATTCATGCATTTTATTTTTAGACAACCTACGTGACATTGTTTTTTGTTTTGTTAAAAAACAGTGCCTAAAAAAAAAAAAACAAAAAAACAAAAAAAAAAAAAAAAAAACAGTGCCTCTGTTCCAAATAAATCAAGGTCAAAATAAGTGAAGAGCTCAAAATAAAATCAGTCCCATTTGTCCGAATCCTGGTATATGGATGAAAAGCAGCAGCCAGTTATGATGACAGGTGATAGATCCAAATTGCCAAATTTGTTAACATTTTTCCATTTCTAAACCATCCTTAAAGAAAATCATATATGGGGTCACAGCATCCTCACGGTAGTCTAGCAGAGCAACTATGCCATCTGGATTCATGTTTTCACCAATAAAAAACTGGTAGTTTTTTTAATTAGCAGGAATGTGCTTGATTTGTTCTGCAGCCCCTGTCATAAAAGGCTTTACTCTTTCTGGTCTCTGTTCTTCCAGTTTCCCTTTAATTGATTTCATGTAATCTTTGATGTACTTCTTGTAGGCTTCTTTTATGAAGCTGGTTTCTTGCAAATGATGGTTCATGACAATATCAACACCAGTGATTACTGTGCTTTCAGTTCCTTCACCCTCGGGGCCTTCAGCAGAGGCATTTCCACCAATAAGTGAGTCATCAATGTTACCATTTGTTCTACTGATCATCTTCCCCTCTACCTCCAAACACAGCCTGTCTGTGACCTCCCAGATTTTGTAGATGTCAGAGAACATCTCATCATGGCTAATGAGCTCCCGGTAGATGATCATGGCGGTGGCTCATTGAAAACAACAGCAACACTGGCTAAGCAGGAGCCTGGAGCTCTACCAAGCAGTGTTGCCTGAGCTGTGCTGGGGTGGGGCGGGGCAGGGGGCACTCATGCATGTGTTTGGTAATATTGCAAGTGATAACATAAGCATTTTGCAATAATGAAAAGAAAACTCTGTATTAATATGATTTGAAAGGCCGACAGTTAAAGTACACATTGGTGGTTACAGAATAAACCACCAGGGGGATGTTAAGAAATATAAAGAAAATGGAGAAGCCAAAGAATTTATATCCATGACACATGGACATAAACTAATAGGGGGCATTGCTGGAGCGAATGGGGGAAGAAAACTACAGGCCAATATCACTGATTCAAAAATACATTAAATTGGGGAAGGGGACAGAGGGGAGCAAAAAGGGGATGGATGTAATATAACAACAATAAACTTAAATTTTAAAAAATACATTAAAAAGATCATACACCATGATCAAGTGGGATTCTCCCAGGGATACAATGATAGTACAATATTTACAAGTCAATAAATGTAATACATCACATAAACAAAATGAAGGACAAAAATCACTTGATCATATCAATAGATGCTTAAAAAGCATTTCATAATTTCCAGCAGTCATTTATCATGAAAATATTCAGCAAAGTGGGAATGGAGGAAGTATGCCTCAACATAATAAAATCTATATGTATATGAGAAACCAAAAGCCAACATTCTATTCAATAGGTAAAAACTACAAGCTTTCCCCTTAAGATCAGGAACAAGAACATGTGCCTACTTTCACCACTTATTCAACAAAGTACTAGAAATTCTAGCCACAGCAATCATACAAGAAAAAGAAACAAAAGCCATCCAAATTGGAAAGCAGGAAGTAAAACTGTCGTTATTCACAGACTACATGATAGTGTACATAAAAAACTCTATATTCTTCTCCGCTAAAAAATTCCTTAACCTAATAAGTGAATTTAGCAAAATAGCAGGATATAATGTCAATATTCAGAAATTGATGGCATTTCTGTATACCAACAATGAAATATCGGAAAGAGAAAAAAGAAAATCCCCATTTACTACAGTAACAAGAAAAATAAAGTACGTAGGAATAAACTTAACCAAGGAGGTAAATTACCTATACTCAGCATACAGAACATTAAGGAAGGAAATTAATGAAGACACAAATAATGGAAGCATACACCATGTTCATGGATGGGAAGAATAAACATTAAAATGTCAGTACTACCTAAAGCAATCTATAGATTCAACACAATTTCTATTAAAATACCAATGGCATATTTAACATTTCTAAAACAAATATTTTTCAAAAGTGTATAGAACCAATATAGACCCAAAATAGCCTTAGCAGTCTTGAGAAAGAAAAACAAAGGAGGAGGGATCACAATCTCTGATATCAAACTATACTACAAAGCCATTGTAGTCAGCACAGTCTGGTATTGGCATAAAAACAAACACATGGAGCAATGGAATAGAAAAGAGAACCCAGGAATTAATTCAAGTCTCTATGGTCAATTAATATTTGACAAAGGGGCATGAATATACAATGGAGTAAAGATAGCCTCTTCAATAAAAGGTATGGAGAGAACTGGACTGGTACATGCAAAAATGAAACTAGATCACCAACTTATACCATACATCAAAATATACTCAAAATGGATAAAAGAATTAAACATAAGTCATAACACCATAAAGGTCCTAGAGGAAAAGATAGGCAGAAAATTTTCAGATACCCCATGCAGTAATACTTTCACTGATACATCTCCAAGGGCAAGGGAAATAAAGGAACAAATAAACAAATGGGACTACATCAACCTAAAAAGTATCTGCTCAGCTAAAGAAAACATCAGCAAAATTAAAAGAGATCCAACCATGTGGGAAAACATATTTGCCAGTGATACCTCAGACAAGGGTTTGATCTCCAAAATATATAAAGAATTTATACAACTTAACACCAGGGAAACAAGCAACCCAATTGAAAAATGGGCAAAGGACCTAAACAGACACTTCTCCAAGGAGGACATACGAAGAGCTCATAGGCATATGAAAGAATGCTCACATCACTAGCAATCAGAGAGATGCAAATTAAAACCACAATGAGATATTATCTCACACCTGTCAGAATGGCCATCATTAACAAATCAACAAACGAGTGGTGGTAAAGACATGGAGAAAAGGGAACCCTCATGCACTGTGGGTCGGAATGTAGTCTTGCGCAGCCACTGTGGAAAATGGTATAGAATTTCCTCAAAAAAACTAAAAATGGAATTGCATTTTGACCCAGTGATTCCACTGCTGAGAATATACCCTAAGAATCCCAAATCACCATATCAAAAGAATTTATTCACCCCTATCCCAATGTCAATAAGACAAAAGAATACATATGACGATTCCTGCAGACCACAGTCACAAATGCTGTATTACTAAAAGTGTAGCCACGGCAATGTGAAATTGTGCCAAGTCACCTCATGAGAAATACCTGGGATAATCACAGCAGCAAAGGCACTGAATAAAATTTTGGCTTGGGTCATATCATGTCATGTTTCATGTCAATATAGATATGTATTCCCTAAAACAAATGCTAAAAAGCAAGTAGGTAATCACAGATGGGAGAAGCAGATATGGGTGGTAGTCTTACTGAGGATGAAAAACATAGAAATAAGTCCTCTTTTTTTCCATCTGGTTGAACCCATCAAGTAAGTCAAGATGGGCAATTACAAGTATTGTATGTCCAGGAGCTATGGAAGAAGAAGCAGTAGGATGTAATGCACTTCCTTCTCAGATTGAGTAGCTGGCATTGCCTCCAGCTCTCTGCATTCCACAGGCCCACACCCGCTGCCCTACACAACCTGGCCAATAAGTACAGGCTGGGATACAAAGCCAAGCAAGTCTATGTCATTTCTTAGATTCATGCAAACTGTGATGACCACAGTTAACCAGTTTCTAAAAGTGTGACCTATGGCAGTCCTGTATCATCATGGTGTTAATCAGCTAGTGTTCACTTGAAGCCTTCAGTCTGTTGCCCAGGAGTGAGCTGGATGCCACTGTGGGGCTCTGAGTGTCCTGAATTCTTACTGGGTAAGTGAAGGTTCCATATGCAAATTCCTTTAGGTTATCCTCATTGATCCAATCCATAAGGCTATCAAAAGGAATCCTGACACCTAGTGGATCACTGAAACAGTCCACAAGCCCAAGGAGATGCCAGAGTTGACATCTGCAAGTAGCAAGAGCCATGACCTTGGAAAGGGCCACAGTACCACCATGATGTTGATGGTTCTCACCCTGAGTTTAGAGAAGACATGATAATCTCCAGTGCAACAATTACCACTTAATACAAGTGATGTTTGTAAAATTCTTACCTAATAAACAATTTAGAATAGTCATGTCTGCTTAAAAATATTATTTAACTTGTTAAAACTAGTTGTCTACATATAGATTTAAAAATCCTGAACAAAATAAGTAACAAAATGAATGCAACAATACATTTGAAAAATAATACATCATGATCAAGTGGGGTTCATTCCAGGGGCACAAGGATGGTTCAATCTATGCAAATTGACCAATGTAATACGTCACATTAACAAAACAAAAGATGAAAATCATATGACCTTATCAATAGATATAGCAAAAGCATTTGATAAGATACAACATCCAATTATGATTAAAACACTCAATAAAATGGGTATAGAAGAAAAGTACTTGAATATAATAAAGACCTTATATGATGAACTCTTAGCTACTATCATACTCAATGGTGAAAAACTGAAATCTTTTTCTCTTAAAGTCAGGAACAAGGCAAGGATGCCACTCTCACTATTCTTACTCAACATAGTTCTGGAAGTTCTAGCCACAGTAATCAGGCAAGAGAAAGGAATAAAAGTCATCCAATTTGGGAAAGAAGAAGTAAAAGTTTTTTGCATATGACATGATACTAGATAGAGAAAGCCCTGAAGACTCCACCAAAAAACTATTAGGAACAAACAAATACATTGAAGTTGAGGATACAAAATTAATGTACAAAAATCCATTGCTTTCCTATATACTAGGAGTGAAACTTCAGGAACAAAATGAATAGACTAAAGCAATTCCTTCAGCAATTGCAACCAAAAAATTAAAGTACCTAGGAATAAGATTAACAATGGATGTGAGGGACTTGTACACTGAAAACTGCAAAGCCTTACTAAAAGATTGAAAAAGATACAATGTTAATGGGACAGTATTCCATGTTCATAAACTGGAAGAATCAACATAGTTAAAATGGCCAAATTACCCAAAGCAATATACAGATTTAATGCAACCCCCATCAAAATCCCAATATCATTTTTTAAAGAAACAGAACAAAAAATCACCAGATTTGTATGGAACCACAAAAGATGCTGAATAGCTCAAGCAATCATGAGAAAAAAGAACAAAGCCAGTCAGTGAAAGACAAATACCATATGATCTCACCTATACGTGGAATATAATGAACAAAATAAAGGAACAAGCAAAATAGAACCTCTCACACTTCATTACACATGCATTTATTTTCATATCTGTCTTTCCCTAAAACCCCTTTACATATGAACTCCTTCACATTAGAGGCATTTCTAATTTATCTTTACATCTCTAATATTCAAAGCAAATGTGTTAAATAAATGAGTAAATGGACTTCAGTTTACCTTTTAGTTATTGGTATACTAAACAATCAATGGATTTTATGTTTTAGAATATTATTTGTCCCTTTTATGGCTTTTTCCCTATGAAGATCCTTTTGAAAATTCCAATCTGACCAGGATGGAACAAGTGAGGACTTATCCAGACCAGAAGAAAAAAAGAGACTTTTCATGGCCAGGCTGGGTAATGGTAGCAGCAGTCCCAGTTAGAAAATCAATGACGTTTCCTAGTTGTTGAGTCAATTAGAAAAGTGAAGCTCCTGAAATACATGGTCTCCTTAGGCCAAAGACGCTCAAATTTTAGCATGCTCAATAAGAGACTGAAAACCCAGTTGGTTGGACCCCATCTTCAGAAATTATGATTCCATAGGTATCAGGTGGTAACCAGGAATTTGCATTTCTAACAAATTCAAGATAATGCTATTACTGCTTATCCATGAACCACAGTTTGCCCTAGATGATTCATGCCAATCTTGGCTTACCTTGGAATCACCCAGAGAGCTTTAAAAATCCTGATGTGTAGGTTCTTCCCAACCTGGTATTTTGATTAATTGATGTAGATCACAATCAAGGCATTATGATTTGTAAAAATGGGGTCAAGATTGCAACCCACTGCTCTACAGCATGTGCAAAGGTGGGCAGGTCTCCCAGCTCTTTAACTTCTCAGTCCCTCCTCCCAGTTCCCCACAGCAGTGTTTTTAACAACATTTCTCTAATTAGGTGTCTCTCTCTCTCTCTCTCTTTCATTCTCTCTCCTCTCTCTCTGTGCATCACAATTAATTGTTTGCATTTCCATCTTCCTCTATAATAATGGAGCTCTTTGAGGATCATTTATCTTCCTTACCACCCTGGTACTTAGCTGTTATTAAATAAAAGGTTTCTAAATGAATGTTGAACAATGTATTATTCAGATCATTAACTCTCCTCTTTTAGGCAAAAGAATTTCTTACTCTTCCCAATTGTCTTTCCACTTTCCACCTATACCATAATTTAAAGGTAAAAGTCAACTTGGTAAAATCTCATATCATAAATTGCAAAACAACCAAACTAAGCCCAAATTATTTGAATGGATTCCCAAAACCTAAAACAGAGTTAGAGTAAATGAACTGATTAAATAAGAAAAATGGGAATTTTGCTATTGCATTACAAGTTCCTGGTTTTACTTAAATAATGATTAAAATAAAACCTGTGAAAGAGCAAATTGACTTCATGGTAAAACTCTAAGCCCCAGAAGATCCTAGTGTCCCTTCTATTTCTAAACTTAGCTCAGCCACTGGCCCACCATCTGAATGAGTCACTGCTCTTCCTTGACTTAAATCATCCCTCTTATAAAACTTGTTAAAGAAAGACGTCACTGCAAATTAGATGCTGTAGCTAAGTTTAGCCATCTTTATGACATAAATATTGTAACTTATGTTCATTCAATCATTTTTGTTTCATGACTTATATTTGGGCAGGTGTTTGAATGTTTGCTTTTACACATACTGTAGCTAACTAAAGATATACCTTCAGCATAGACATAGACTATATATATGCAAATATCCACAGAAAGTACCTTGTACAGAAACATCCTTGAGCTATTTTAAGAGGCTGCATTATTTTACTGACAAATGTTCAGAATTTAGCTCTTCTACTTGCCCCCAGCCTAATCTCTATGAATTGACTGTTCTCCTCAGAAAGTCTGCGTATGAGTATGTAAGTGTGAATATTGGAGGAAATACAAGAAGACCTGCCCTCCCCCACCCCAACTTCTCCTCAGACAGTGCCATTCACACTAAGCCACACTGGTAGATACCACATGGATTACAGTCATCAGCATTACCTTCATTTTTTAAAGGCCTTCTTAAAGAGATTATGCATTTTACTTGGATCAGGACCGTGTTATCTGGCAACATCTGACCATTTAAAATCTGAGTGACAAGAGACTAGTTTACCTGATCAACCCAACTGCCAACCAATTATTGTCACTTCTTTGGGATTAGGATCCTGAGAAAATAAGCAAAAGGAAGGCTACACATAGAGAGACTTGAAAAGTCCTGAATCTTGCTTGGGAAGAGGACATTAGAAACCTGGACAGTCCAGCAGCCCCACAAGGGAACAAGCAGCAGAGGAGAGTACCAGGGACACTAAAAACCAGGTAATTATGAGCAAAAGACTAAATCTGGCCAGTGACCAAGACTGACTTCTGCATGGAAATTTACAGTTTACAGAGAACTTTTTCAACTCACTTGAATCTCATAAAATCCCAGTGAATTAGGTAGTATTTCCATCCTCATCTCATAGAAGAAAAATGTAAGATTCAGAAAAACTGAGTGTTTCACCCAAGGTCACTCAACTAGTAAATGTAGAACTGGGTTGCAAACCATAGTCATCAAAATCCACAAGTCTTCTTGTTATACCTTTCTGCCTAAAGTATCAAGCTCAAGCAGTGGCTATGCCAAATGATTCTGTCCCTTCCAATACACCCAGATGTGGTTATACTCCACTACTGGGTTTCTATTTACTGTGGCCAGAACTGACCCATGCTCCCAACAACACTCAACAGGCTACTCATATCAGGGAAAACAGTACATATACTCTAAACAATAAAGGAGAAACTTTAAAAGAAGATAAACATTCAGATAGGTAAGGAAGATATCCTGACCCCCTTAATCCAGTAGAGTTTGTTGCTGACATCACCCTCTAGGTGAAAGGAAGGTCTAAAATGACAGAATATATGTCTTGGGAGAGACCTTGAGGGTCTAGAACCACACCTCACCCATCAAACCTATTTGGTCTTCTAGCCTGTCCATAAATAGTGAAAAAGAAACATTTTCAATTTCCTTCAGAGACCCATTCCCATGTCCAGTCATCTTTCATATGAAAAAATCTACTTTTATATCTAATTTAAATGTTTTCCATTCATTTGTTTTCTTAGGTATTTTTAAGAAAAGAGAATCAGTGCTATTTAAATAATATAGTTAATATTTTAAAGCCTACTAAGCATCCCTTCAGTATTTCTTCCCTAGTAAAACAGCCACATCTCCTTTGAGATTGCCTCATAAGTACTATTTTTTATACCTTTAATCAATTCCATTACTCATCTTTGGTCCCTTTCCAATTTTACCACATGTTCCTTAAGATGCGAAGACCAAAACACAGTACCCTGGAGGCAATACTCTAAGGAATAGACCAATAAAAACCTTGATTCCTAGCTCTTGAAAAAAAGATCACACAATAAAACTCAGAGTCATCCATGTTCATGCCAAAATATCACTAATAAATCACATTACCACCTTGCTGATTCATTGGACATGCTCTCCATTTGCTGCCCCTCTCCTAGTGTCCTGCCCTCCCTCCTCAGCTATATCCCTGTGGTCCATCTTTAATGCTCCTGCACATAACCCCATCCTGACCCTTAATGAGCAGCATCTCTAGGGAGGAAAGATCCACAGCAGCTCACACACTTAAAATATAATAAGAAGATCCATTTCTCATTATCACAGATGACTGGAGTGACAAAATTTTAGAACAAAAGGAATGTTTAATCTACCACAACAATGGGAAAAAAAGGAATTCACAATATACATAGGTGTTCAGTGAAGTCTTTATAGGTACAAATAGCCTAAGAACACTTGTACATAATTTATACACAGGTCTGTCTATATCAAGTGAAGCATTATCCTTCCTTATTCACCAGTTCACATATTTGTTTAGCAAAACAAGTGAAACTCAGAAAATCAGAAGTATGTAAAGCTTATTAGAAAAGGTGTTGCAGCAGGGCCAGGAATCATTTAACCATTTTCTCCCATTTTCCCTTCCCATGTGCATATTTAACTGAGCTATTTGCTCCTCACAAAGGGAAACTGCTGCAAAAGTTTAGGTTTTTCCTGAACTTTCCCATTCTTCTCCCTGAAGCAAAATAAGATTGTGTAAGTAAAAGCCCCCAAAATGTTCTAATCAAAAATGCGAACTAAACCCTCGACAACTAAGATCTAGGCAAACAAGATAATGGCTTCCAGGATCAGCAGAGCCTGCTGATGTTGCTAAAAAATATCACTAACACATAACTCAATCCTTAGCTCTTAATAGAGCTGTCTTCACAGCTGACTGCCCCTAGCCTCTGTGTCTGGAGGGAAAGAGGTCCTGCTGGCAAATATTTACCCAGTCTCAGAGCATCCTTTACAGAATGGTACTTTTTTTTACTAATAGAATGCAACCCTACAGAAGCAGTGAAATAGCAGTATGTGCCACTAACCCTCCCATAGCATCCAGCATGGAACCTGAGCCACCTCACATTCTCCCAAATTAGTTTAGTTCTCTGGCATATTAGCTTATTACCTGCACTACCAGCTTAGTAACTAACTTAAGGTGGTCATTTCAATAGAGAAAAGCCTATAAAACTAGTAAAAGTATTCTATTATATTCATTTAACAATTGAACCATGTTTATTTCCAAAAGAGTATAGTTATTTATTAGTGATATTTAGACTGATTAAAACACAATGAAGGGGTATTTGTACTTCCATGTTCAATGCAGCATTCTTCAAAAAGAAGTGGAAAAAACCTAAATGTACATTGACAAATAAACACATAAAGAAGCTGTGGTATATACATACAATAGAATATCATTCAGTCATAAAAAAGGAAATCCTGTCATATGCTACAACATTGATGAACCTTGAGGACATTGTGCTAAGCTAATAACATAGTCACAAAAGGACAAATACTGCATGATTCCACTCACATGGGGTATCTAAAGGAGTCAAATTCATGAAAGCAAAAAGTAGAATGGTGGTTGCCATGGGCTAGTAGAAGAGGCAAATGAAGAGTCTATATTCATTTAATAAGTATAAAGTTGTAGCCATGCAAGCAGAAAATGTTCTAGAGATCTGTTGTATAACCTTAAGCTTATAATAAGCCATGTAGTACTGTAACTTAAAAATTTGAGAGTAGGTCTCATGTTATATCTTTTTTTTCTAAGATTTTATTTTTTATTTATTATTTTTGAAGGGAGGGGAAGATAGAGAGGCAAAGAGGGAGAGAGACATCAATGTATGGTTGCCTTTCACCTGCCTCCAGCTATGGACCTGGCTGGAGACCTGGCTTGCAACCTGGTTATATGCCCTGGCTGGAAATCGAATCAGTGGCCTCTGGGTTCACAGGCCAGTGCCTTATCCACTGTGCCACCTGCCAGGGCCTATCGTGTCTTTTTTAATACAAGAAAAGCAGAACAGAAAAATCTGTTCTCCTATACTTGACTTTAAATGGCAAGCTAAATTGACAATAAAATTATGTTCATGTCAAAACACACATGCGTTAAGGATTGAGCATTTAAGAACAAATAAATATAATGTCTAAGGTAGGCTCCAGTCAAGCCTGCCATACAGGGTGCGTGCAATAAATTGGCAAAATGTTGCATCTCTTTATTTCATATACTTCTTATTCATTTTGAAAACCTATGTTTCTAAAGTTATGATTTAACATTATTGTTTCAGATACAAAGTACTAAATTCTGAGAGCAACCATCATGTCAAAGGACTACAATATTAGAGCACCCATAATTTCTGGACTGCATGCAGAGCCAACTGCTAAGGAAATGGCAGACTTCAATAAGTCCCTTTAAGTACACTTTACAATGTGAATAAGGTGTATGGTCCTGATCCTAATGTTGCCACACCAACAAGAAAAATGCATGAGGTACGTAAGAAATGCACAAATCCAGATATTGTACACAGAATCCAGGAGTTCATTAATGAAGATCCAGGGAAGTCAAAGCACTCCATAGCAAGAGAACTGCAATTATTAGATGCAATGGTTTGCAAGATTATTACTGAAGATATCAGATACAGATCATATGTTCTTAGAAGAGGCCAGTTTATGACACAGCAGACAAGGAAAGGTGCTTTGAAAAGCAAGGAAACTGCTAACAACATTGAAAAATCCCAAAGGAAAAAAAAAACCCTCTGATTTTCTTTTCCGATGTAAAGAATTCTCAGCAGAACCAAACAGTCAACAGAAGAAACAACAGGTGGCTCTGTGAGAATCTTAATGAAGTCCCAATTGTCATGAAAATGAAATTTCCTGCTACAGTGATGGTATTAGGTGTGTCAGCAATGAAGGAGATATCATGACCCCACATTTTTTTCCCACAAGGCTTGAAGGTGACTGCTGATGTTTTTACCTTGATATTTTGAGAGAAGTAATTGTACCATGGATGAAGCAAGTTGCAAATGAACATCATTTAATCTTCCAACAAGATGGTGCACCAGCACATAAGGCCAAAATGGTGTAAGAATTTCTCATTGTAAATGTTCCTGAATTCTAATCAAAGGAAATCTGGCTGCCTAGTGCACCAGATGCAAATCTTTTAGACTATTATGTATGTAGCATTTGTGAGAGAGAAGTTAATAAACAACCTCATTCCAATAAAGAGGCTGTTAAAGCTAAGATCAAAAACATGATGATAGCCATGGATAAAGAACAGTTAATTACATGATTAAGAAAGATATAGGCTAATATCTCTGATGAACACAGATGCAAAGATTCTCAACAAAATATGGCCAACCAGATCCAGCAATACATTCAAAAGATCCTACACCATGATCAAGTGAGTTTCATCCCAGGGATGAAAGGATGGTACAACATTTGAAAATCAATAAATGTAATACACCACATCAACAGATTGAAAGATAAAAACCATATGATCATATCAATAGATGCTGAAAAAGCATTTGATAAAGTACAGCAACCATTTATGATAAAAAGCCCTCAGCAAAATGGGAATATAGGGAGCATACCTCAACATCATAAAGGCCATCTATGAGAAACCTGAAGCCAACATTATACTTAATGGACAAAAACTGAAAGCTTTCCCCCTAAGATCAGGAACGAGACAAGGCTGTCCACTTTCTCCACTTCTATTCAACACTGTCTTGGAAGTTCTAGCTATAGCCATCAGAGAAGGAAAAGGAATCAAAGGTATCCAAATTGGAAAGGAGGAAGTCAAACTGTCATTATTTGCAGATGATATGATAGTGTACATACAAAACCCGATGGGCTCCACCAAAAACTTACTCAACCTAATAAGCAAATTTAGCAAAATAGCTGGGTATAAAGTCAATATCCAGAAATCAAAAGCATTTTTGTATACCAATAACGAAACAACAAAAATAGAAGCAAAAAAAAACAAATCCCATTTACCATAGCAACAAAAAAAGTCAAGTACCTAGGAATAAACTTAACTAAGGAGGTAAAAGACCTGTAATCAGAAAACTACAGAACAATGAAGAAAGAAATCAAGGAAGATACAAATAAATGGAAGCATATACCATGTTCATGGATGGGAAGAATGAAGACCATTAAAAAGTCCATACTACCCAAAGCAATTTACATATTTAATGCAATCCCAATTAAAATACCAATGACAGACTTCACAGAAATAGAAAAAATACTTCAAAAATTTATATGGAGCCAAAAACGCCCACAAATAGCCACCACAATCTTGAGAAAGAAGAACAAGGCAGGAGGAATCACAATACTGGACTTCAAACAATACTACAAGGCTACTGTCATCAAAACAGCATGGTACTGGCATAAGAATAGACATAGAGATCAATGGAACAGAATAGAGAGCCCAGAAATTAACCCAGGACTCTATGGTCAACTCATATTTGACAAAGGGGGAAGGAACATCCAATGGAGTAAAAACAGTCTCTTCAACAAATGGTGTTGGGAGAAC
>PVIW01009903.1:0-48264 GCA_004026585.1 Noctilio leporinus
AATAAAATTAAAAAAAAAAAAAAAAAGATCAATTAAGCCCTGGCTGGTAGCACAGTGGATAAGGCGCCGGCCTGCGAACCCAGAGGTTGCAGGTTCGATTCCCCAGCCAGGGCACATAACCAGGTTGCAAATCAGGTCTCCAGTCAGGTCTGTGGCTGGAGGCAGGTGAAACGCAACCATACATTGATGTCTCTGTCCCTCTCTGCCTCTCTCCCTTCCCCTCTTTCTAAAAATAATGAAATAAAATCTTTAAAAAAAAAAAAAAGATCAATTAAATAAGATCCATCAATATATTGACTTCCTCAGAGAAGTGTGCAAGGTAAAACAAGGTTATTTTTATTTTTAATCCATTTAGCAGGATGCTCATATTTTAAAAATGAGCATTTTGTGTCTCTAAAGTGAAGAAACATGGTTCTTCACAACATTTACATGATTGGAAAAGGTTTTGTGTATGTGTGTGTACTATGAAGGTTTTTCAGTGAACCAAGCCACTTTGCCCAAAAGAGTTATCTGGTTTCCTTTTGGTTGTAATTAATATTAATAGTCACAGAAATCACACCTATGGGACAGTGTATGTAACTGACAGTGTAAGTTAATTTTTATATTATCTACTTACTAACACTGCTCATGTTAAATTCTGGACATTTTAAACTATGGAACTTCTTTTGAGCCTTGTAATGCCTGTTTGTGTTAACCACCCCTCTCCCACTGTTGGTCTTCTTTTCCAGATACCATAGCTCCCATACTTTAACATGGAGAATTATTTTGGAAACTTGCTATAATGAGATTTTAATTTAGTATGCTGGGACAAACTCAGGAATTGCATGGAAAATAAGCTGAATAATTTCAGTAGAGTAGTGACCCACACTTCAAAAAACATAGGTTAGACTTTTCTTTGGTTGACATCTTCCTTCTGCTTAGTATCAAATTGGCTTTCTGTCCTTCTGGGTGTGGAGTCTGCAGGGTATTGGCTGTCTCTTTCTTTACCACCTATGCTTGCAGTGAACTTACTTCATACTGTTGGAGATAGGACAGAGAATTATGCGGTTTAAAAATTGTAAATATCTACCCTACATGGCAAGAGGGCTTTGCAGATATGATTAAATTCAGAATTATGAAGTAGAGCCCAATATAATTTCAAGGATAAGAATGGAGAGGGGGATGGATATAAAGATGGTATGCTCCTGACCATGAAAATAGAGAAAGGGTCCTGGCTGTATGGACTGAGTGCTGGCCTGTAAACCAACATGCTACCAGCTTGAATCCCAGTCAAGGCACATGCCTGGGTTGCAGGCCAGGTCCCTGGTTGGGGGCATGTGAGAGGCAACCACACACTGACATTTCTCTCTCTCTCTCCCTGACTTCCTTCTCCTCTCTCTTAAAATAAATAAATACAAATCTTTAAAAAAATAGAGAAAGGAACCATGAAAAATTTTTCCTAAAACTTCTAGAAGAAACACTGGCCTATCAAAACTTTGATTTTGAGCCACTGAAACCAATTTTAGACTTCTAGCCTCCAAAAGGGTAAGATAATAAATGCACGTTGTTCTAAGCCATTAATTAAGTTCGTAGTAGCATGCTACACAGTAGCAATAGGAGGCTAAAATATCTTCTCAGAATGTCACTGTGTTCAGTTCAATAAAAATTATGACAATGATAATTCCTGTTCCTTAGAAAATTTTAGCAGATCAAATGAGATACATCATATGTGGGTCCATATTAAATATATGTTGCTAATGAAGATGATGGTGATGGTGATGATGCCAGTGACTGCTTCACTTCTAGCCACTGCTAAATATCAGTTATTTTTAATTTACTTGATTTTAAATCATGTTCTACTTCCAACTGTTCCCCTAGAAAATAAACTCTTCATTTTGTGTATTTCCAGAAGAAGCCAGCTATGTTCTTATTTTCATATTAAATCACTATAATTAACAAGATTTTTGGGCCATTTACCAACTACCTACTTGGCCAGGAACCACTTGGCTTAATTATATTTTCCTTGAATTTCTATAATTTATGGTTTAAAGGTTAAATAAGGTTACTATTCCCTCCAAAATAGAGGTTTTTTGCAAGTCTCATGGTCACATGACTCTCTAGTGCTTCCCATTTTTCAGCACCTCAAATGTCCTGGAAGGAGCTATAATTATTATTGTAATAAGAGTGATGTAATTAGATGCCAATTAAATTTAGTACAATTAAAGAATAGTAAGATCTGATAGAATAGGTGCTATATGTTTATATGTTTGGAAGGGCTTTAGGGAGTAAGTCTTGAGCTGTGGTTGAAGGATGATTAGAATTTGTATAGGGAAAGAGAGTGAGGTGAGGAACTTTAAATTAAGAGGTAATAAAAAAATCCATTGAGCCCACTTAGAAGTGGGAATGAACAAGGCTTGCGTGAGAAATAATCAGCTGCTATGGAGATGGGATTATGTTTGAATCATGACATTGTCAGGCTTTACACATATTGAAAGCACTGCTATTTCATCTTATTTTTGAATTCTCTCAGAAACCCATACCAGTATGCCTATAGTTTAAGCAAATAGGTAATTCTTTTTTCTTCTTTCTTTTTCCTTTTATAACAACCAGATAGAATGGTCTATGTTCTTATCTATCCAAACTGATTCTCAAGTTGGGATACTAGTATTAATAGACACCCATTCTGTCTTCTTCCAAATAGTTTGGACCCTCTAATACTGAATGCCATTAATAGTGATAAAGTTCCAATTTTAGATATTTGTAAAAGGAAAAATATAACAATCTATATATATTCTAAATTTTAAGGAAACTTTTTTGGAGGAGGGATATATTTTTATTACTGCTTCTCCTCATTCACATTAATATGAAAGGGGCCAAGACATTGGTGAAGGAACAGTGTAGGAGACTTTATGAGCACCAGCATCCCTGGCAAAATCTCAGCTGCTTTCAGGAGAAAACTAAAAGAACAAGGAACAAGTGAGATGAATCAAGAAAATAGCAGAGATGGTGGATCAGAGCGGTCATGGGCTCCTTCAGAAATAATTTACATTCATGTTCAAAAGATGGTGAATCCTTCCTGAAAGACATATAATAAAGCAAGTAAATTAAAGAGTAGAAAGTAGTCTATTTCATGAGCCCAGAGTAAGACATAGGGTTGTTAAGCAAGGGGAACCTTGGAGTACATTTCTTAGAAGTGACAGAAGACATACTTTCTTAACTGAAAGTGCCAGAGCTCAGCAGCAGTGGCAGGTTGCCTGGCACACATTTCTCTTCCCCATGCTTTCATGAGCCTCCAGCTCCGTGTATTAACATAAAACAAATCAGCATAACACCCTGAAGGTTTTTGCCAGCTTTGTAACATTTTTGAAATATAATACACAATAAAATACATAAAGCAAATTTTACTTGTTAATGAATAATCATGGCTACATGGAACAGACTGACAGCTGTCAGAGGGGAGGAGGATTGAAGGACTGGATGAAAGAAGATGAAGGGATTAACTAAAAAATTTACATGCATAACACATAGGCACAGATGACACAGTGTGGTATGGCCAGAAGGAAAGGGGTGTGGGGGTAAGTAGAGGCAGGCAAAGGTGGGGAAATGGGAACAGAAAGAGCCTTTGCTTGGGGCAATGGGCACAAAATGCAGTGTGCATATGATGTTTTATTTAACTGTACACTTGAAATCTGTATGGTTTTATGAACCAGTGTCACCACAATAAATTCAGTTTATATATATATATATGATATAGATATAGATAGATAGATATATAGATAGAGAGAGAGAGTAAACATACATGCAGTTATTGCACTGGTCATGATACAGCACATCCTCGGTACCACAGAGGCACCCACCCCTCACCACAGGGTCCTCCCTTCCCATCACTATTCCCTTCTCTCACTCAAAGGTAACCCTCTTCTGTGCTTCTCCACAATCACTTTATTGTTCTTTTTATTCATTTCGCACTTGTGTATGCATTCTATAAACATCACAATTTAGTTTCCCTATGTTTCTTGATGTTGCATAAAGAGAATGAGATGATAAGTGTTCTTTTGTGTCTGGCTGTTTTTTCCTTTTCATGTTATGTTTATGAGATTAATCCTTAGTGTTGCTCATGGTTCTTGCTATATTTTTGTTGTTACTCTAATGGATATTGCATTACATACATGCATTATGGAATGGATGTGTAAACAAATAGATGTACAATTCAGATAACATTTTTTAACAGAATCTCAGTTAAGATGAGCATTCATCAGCTCCTAAAGGAGATGTGTTTGTTTTCCATTGCTGTGTAACAAATTACCACCCATGTAGCAATTTCAGCCACTGCCTGAGTGGTACTGCACACTTCCGGAGTTCAGCCATTTGGAGTAAGCTTTACTAGTTTCTCTTTTCTCAGTCACTTAAGGTCAAAGTCAAGGTGTCAGCCACTCTGGTCTCTGATTTGGAGGTCTAGAGAAGAATTCACTTCCAACTGATTCAAATTATTGGTATAATTCACTTTGCTGTAGTTGTGGAACTGTTGGCTGTTGGGAGAAAGCCATTCCCGGAAACTGCAAGTTGCTCTCAGGTTCTCCCATTTGGCTTCCTCCACCCTCAAAGCCAGACAAGGTATATCAGATCTCAGGCTTCCAAACTCTCATTTTTCCTCCTGTCAAGATCTGGAGAAAACCCTGCTTGAAAGGGATCAGATTCATATGATTATATTAAGCCCACCTGGAAATCCCTTTTGTCCATTAATATAACATAATCCCAACAGTTATATGCCATTATATTCATAATTTAAGCCACATTCAAAGGGAAGGGGATTTTACAAGGTGTCAGTAGCTGAGAACATGTTGGGCTTTTGCTCATCATAGGAGAAAACTATAACCATTCAAAATGAGTTAAATGGCATATACTACCCATTAGATTTATCCAAGGACCTTCTTTGTAACTGTTATATGTCTCTTACATAAGTTGTTCTTTCTGCCTTTGCCTGGGGATAGGGTGATGATTTGTCTCAGCATATGTGTGCTTAAGTCTGGCAGAGCTGCCAACGGGTAGTTAATCCTCATGAAAGAGTCAGAAAAGACTTCATGGTGGACACACTACAGGGTGAGTCAGATGTTTCCAATGTAATTTTCTGATTTGTGTGATGTTTGGCACTTTTTTCAGATAGTGTTCTCTATATAGAAGTTCTGAGCAAAAAAAAAGTAATTCTGACTAAATAAGATTCTAACCAACCAAATCCAAAATGCCACATAAATTGTACAAATTATTACTGTATTTTACTAACAGTGACTGACTTCATACCATTATGTCACCAAGACAATATGACAAAGAAGTGAGGTTACCCTATTTCCTCTTCTTCTTCATCTTTTTTTTTTTTTAAGCTTTGATTTAGATTTTTAAAAAGATTTAAAAAGATTACTTTCAGACAGAAAGGCAGGGAGGAAGGAAGAAAGGGAGAAAAGCATCAATGTATGGTTGCCTTTCTCTTGCCTCCATCCAGCTAAGGATCTGGCTGGAGACCTGGCTTGCAACCTGGTTATGTGCCCTGACTGTACCAGCAACCTTTGGGTTCATAGGCTGGCACCAATCCATTGAGCCACACCAGCCAGGGCTCCCCTTCTTCTCTTTAGTGTCATACTCTGACAGAAATATATGAGTCACTGGATGTGAGGTCCAGGTGAGTTACATGATTAGTTCATGATCACAAAGCTAGAGTTGGCACACTGAGACAGAGCCTAATTTTCAGATTTCTGAGCTTACACAGTAAGTAAAATATTTACATAGCTGCCCATACAAAGACTGCAACCTTACCTGTGCACATTGCTGCATATCAGCTATCTACCTAGCAAATGAAGTGCACAGAACAATGGCCTTGAGGTTAATCAGAATTGGATTTGAATCCTAAATTACTTAGGATTTGTTGACATCAGATAAGCTACTTCAACTCCTTGAAATCACAGGTTTTTCATTTATTTCTACTACAATATAACTTGTAGGATGTTATGACAACTGAACACAGTAACACATGTAAAACATGTAACAAATTTTTAAACATATGGTAGATGTTAAATTTTACTTAAAAATTATTTTTAACCAGGCACAGAGAGGATAAGTAGTGTAAGGATATGGATTGCTATAAACTGCCTATTCTCTGCTACTGCATAGATAACCTGGGGCAGAAAGAGAACAAAGATGTCGGGAAATACCTTAGTTTGCCTTCCTTTGAAAGTGGAATCTAGACAAACCCATGGCTTCCTTTTAAGCTTTAGTCTACCCGCCCCAACCAATGTCTTTTGGGAAGGGTATGAAGAAGTCATTTATGGAACTATTTGTTTTGTTTATATTGTGTGCAGTGTTTGGAAGAGAAATTCCTTCGCCTGCCATTTGTAAGTGATTACATGTGTTTAATGTACCCTGCATATCACAGAATGATCTCATTTCCTAGGTACTGGAGGGAGAGTCAGGTTGACTATATATCATTACAGGTAACAGAGGTTCATAAGGTTTAAATGTTTTATGTCAGTCAAGGTACGAAAGCAAAGATTAGACCTTTGTTCAATGCCTTAATATTGTTGGCATGGTAAATAGCTCACACATTTGTTGTTAGTGTTTAAAAGGAGATAACAACCATATACGTTTTTCAGAGTGCTCTTTTCTCAGACAAACTACATGTGTTTTTTCAGATATTTTATAAAAGTACTTAATCTTATTGAGCATGTATACAATGATAGCTGGACACAATGAACTGATTTAAGAATAAACAGGATAAAGGTCAGGATTTATTTTCTTATCACCTACTGTCACTAACTAGATTTATGTAAGGTCCTAAATATATATATATTCTCTGTTACTAGAAATATGTCATTCAAGGCAGGGTATGGACAAATGTATGGACTGTGATTTTCAAATTCTGTTTGACCCAATGCCCTCAGAATGCACTCCTTTTATTTCAGGTTCTCAGGACTCACACAAGTTTGCTAATTAGATCAGAGTGAAAGCTTTATGACACACTGCCTCATGACAGATTTTATGGTTTTATTATGCAGCTTGACTGTATTTGTCTTAAGTCTGCATTGTATAGCTGCCTGAATTCCATGCTTTTGATATGTTCTCTTTGCAAAAGAGCATCACTATAATGGCAATTTAATGGAAACAGCAGAGCTTAATGACTACAGAACAATATACTTTATAACCATTACCTGTAATAGATCAGGCAGAGAATGTTTGGAATTTATTGTCATAAATAGGTAATGAAATATTTGGATGGTGAAATAGATTGGAAAATGAGATAGAGGCTATTGAAGCTGAAGTTTTTTGGGGCTTGTTGCTTGCAATTTCAGTAACATTGTTTCTATGTAATTGCTTGAGTATTAAACATACAAAAACCAAAATTAGCCTCTACGTGTATTAATACCTCTCTTATCCAAGGGAATATCAATTAGCTTTCATCATGGTTTGGGAACTAACCTAAAACCTAAAGCTAGAACAAAGTTAGTATTTTATTCACACCCAGACCCACACCCACACACACATTATAACTTTATACACAATGAGAACAGTGTTTGCTATTTATTTTATTAGTACACAAAAAATTGAAGGGGAAGAGAGACACTGAACATAACAACAATTTGATATCATTAATAATAAAATTATAGCTACCACTAATCCATACATAGCTAAAAATATAGCTATAGCTGATCCATACATTTATGGGCAAAGCCCTATAAATGTTTTAGACAAAAACTGACTTATGCTTAATAAACTGATTGTGAGGTAGCTAATATTATAATAGTTTTTTATAGACAGGGAAACTATGGAAGATAGAAATGATTATTCCCAGTCCGACAGTGGGAAAAGAGGTAGAAAGATTATGATTTTATGATGTATTAATTCAAAAAGCAGAGGTTCATAATTATTTATTGGTCAAGGTATCTCTCCTTAACCTCTTCAGACAGCATATCATGGCCTCCAAGTAGAACAGGTGGGGTTCATAGTGACAATCCTGAAACAGACTAAATAGAAAAAGTCTCTTTTTACACTCTTTAAAATAGTCTATATATTTCAGCCTTTCACCTAAAATAATTTTATCAAAAACTTTAAAATATTAAATTATGTTATTTGTCAGGATACTAAAATAAATCTTAATTATGCCCAGAATACAAAATTATATTTACATACCATTCACAGGTTAAAGAAATGAAAACAAAGAAAAGAACAGCAACCACACACACACACACATAACAATATACACATGAAGATTTATTAAAATTTAAGAAATAATCTGAAATAACATGTCAAAACAGGGCTTTTAGTCAAGTAACATTTCTCCTTCATTTCTCAAACTACTGTATTACATTAGAGCCTTAACCAAGCTTATAGCTATACATTTTTCTGTTAATAATGCCATGAGATAATAATTTATTTAGATTAATATTCACCTTTCTTCAACTTGATAAATAAAAATTACACATATTATAATTCATCTGTTCTAATGATGCTGAACATGCAAGGAAATTCAGTAATGTACAAAAGATGATTCAGAAATGAGGCTTAGGTACTAAGTCCTCTCAGACTACTTGACTGTAATTTGAGCCTCCTAAAAAGTGGAAAGCTTTAATTGCATTGACATTAAATTTCTGTTTAACAAAAGCAACCATAGGAAGATTAGAAGAAGGTATTTGTAGTACTAAAATAAAGCATGAGAAGTATAAAATCAAAAATACTTAAGGTACTCTTCTAGCAATACATTATTTGAGAGAAGAGAAAACTTAGAAAATGAATAGTAACTCAAGATACCCAAAAATGGTGGTGGAGTGGGTGGAAGCTGCACAAACCTCCCAGGCCAAAATTGGAATTATAACTAAATATAGAAAAATCATCCTGAATAACCAATTGAACACTAGCTAGAGAAGAAGCCTTAAAACCAAAGACAGACAAAAGCAACCAATTCACCACAACATAAATGGGGAAGGGGTGTGGAGGAGGCACAAGAGGGCTGATTGGGTCTCATAGATGGAAGCCGAAGTTCCAGAGGGATATTTCAGTGGCAGGGGAGGTTCCTCCTGAGAAATGTAGCGTCTAAACCCCTAAGTTTAGGTCTCCCCAGCCTAGCACACCAGAACCAGCAAAAGCACCCACAAAACATCCAACTGTGAAAGGCAACAAGGTTTCTCTCTGCCAGGGAAAGATAGCTGGAGAAACAGAGAGCCTCTTAAAAAACACAAATTTTCTTTACTGCCACTTATACTAGGTCTGGCATTGGGAGGCAATGTAGATTAGAGACATGTGAGAAGTCAGGGTTTAATGGCTTTGAGGAAAGAACTGTAGAAACAGCTGCCAGGATCCCTGTGCTGTTTCATACCCCATTCTTCAGAAGCCATCTTTTTCAGTCAGAGCAATGCCCTCCAAGTGGAATCAACTTGAGGGGAAGTAATAGATCCACCTATAGAAATCCCTTTCACTCCACCTGGTGGAGCTTAAGATGGGAAGCTGTGTACAGCTGGAGGCCATCTCAGTGACTAACTTAACAGCAAAGCTAGATCTTTGGGAACCCTGATAACTTTAGTTCACTCTTCCCTGGGCCTGGTGCTGATAAGAGCTGACCTTGGTGTGCAGTCTGGTTCTTGCTGCATACACTCAGGTTCATTGGAGGAACCCACAGCTGTGGATCACTTATAGCTCCAAACAGGTTGCCCAGAGCCAGTCATATTTAGTGTTTGACCTAAGTATACACCAACGACTTTGCAGATTTACTAATAAATTAAAACATATACAAAGGAATAGCTTCCAAATGAAAGAACAAGAGGATTCTCCAGAAGAACTAGATGAAATGGAGTCAAGCAATTTATCAGAGAGTTTAGAATAATGATTATAAGGATATTCAACAGCATGAAAAAAAGACATAGAAACCATCAAAAGGACCAGTCAGAAATAATGCAATATCTGAAATAATACACTGAAAAGAAGTAAACAGTAGGTTAAAGGAAGTGAGGATTGAATCAGTGATTTGAAAGATAAGGTAGAAAAAATACCCAAGCAGAGCAGGAAAAAAAAAAATAAGATTTTTTTTTTAGAATATGAGGAGAACTTAAGAAGTCTTTTGAATAACATGAGGCATAACAACATCCACATTAAGGAATATCAGGAGGATAAGACTGAAGCAAAGGATCAGAAACCTATATGAAGAAATACTGACCAAAAACTTCCCTAATCTGGTGAAGGAAAAAAATGCAGTCCAAGAAAGTCAGAGAGTCTGAAACAAGATGGAGACTAAGAAGTCTACACCAAAACATATCATAATTAAAATAACAAGGCTTAAAGACAAGGAGAGAATTTTAAAAGCTGCAGGAGAAAAGCAGGTTGTTACATATAAGGGAGCAACAATTTGACTTATCAACAGAACAATTTCAGGCCTGAAAAAAAAGTGACATGAAATATTCAAGGTCATGAAAAGCGAAGATCTACAACCGATGCTACTTTACCCATCAAGGCTATCCTTTAAAATTGAAAAAGAAACAAAGAGCTTCCCAGACAAGAAAAAGCTAAAGAAGTTGTTTTTTTTTTTGTTTGTTTGTTTGTTTTCAACACAAAACCAGTACTGCAACAAATGTTAAAGGACTTCCTTTAAAAAGAAGAAAAATAGAAAAAAAGAACAAAAGAAAAGTTTAACAATAAATGGCGCTACACATGTATTTATCAATAATCACCTTAAATGTAAATGGCTTAAACACTCCAACCAAAAGACAGAGGGAAACTGAATGGATAAAAAAACAAGACCCAAATATATGCTGCCTCCAAGAGACCCACCACAGATCGAAAGATACACACTGGCTAAAAGTAAAAGGGTGAAAAAAGATATTTTATTCAAATGGAAAGGAAAGAAAAAGCTGTGGTAGAAGTACTAATGTCTTATAAAATAGACTTTAACAACAAGGTTATGGTAAGAGCTGCAGAAGGACACTACATAATGATAAAGGGAACAATCCAACAAGAGGAGGTAACCCTAGTAAACATTTATGCACAGAATATATGAGCATCTAAATATGTAAAGCAAATCTTGATGAAGATAAATGGAGAGAATGACAGAAATGCAAACATAGTTGGGGATTTTAACACCCCATTAACTTCAATGTATAGATCTTCTAACAGAAAACAAGGAGCCAGCAGCCTTAAAGGGTACACTAGATCAAATGGATTTAATTGATGTCTTCAGAGATTTTCACCCCAAAGCAGCAGAATATACATACTTTCCAAGTGCACATGGAATGTTTTCTAGAATAGACCACATGTTAGGACATAAAACAAGTCTCAATATGAGAAAATTGAAACCATCTTCTTTGACCATAATGCTATGAAACTAGAAATCAATCACAAGAACACTGAAAAACACATAAAAACATGGGAGCTAAATAACATGTCATTAAACAATGAATGGGTCAATAATGAGATCAAGAAAGAGATCAAAATATACCCTGAAACAAATAAAAATAAGGACACAGCAATCCAAAAACATGTGGGATACAGAGAAAGCAATCCTAAAAGCAAAATTGATAGCATTATAGGTCTATCTCAAAAAAAAAAAAAACCCAACTCAGATAAACAATATAACTTCACACCTAAACAAACCTGAAAAAGAATAACAAAGCCTAAACTGAATAGAAAGAAAATAATAATAATAAAGATGACAGAAGAAATAAATGAAGTAAAGATAAAAAAGATGACAAAGATCAATAAATATGAGTCCAAGAGCTGGTTCTTTGAAAAGATAAACAAGATTGACAAACCTTTAACCAGATTCATAAAGAAAAAATAAAGAGGATCCAAATAAATAAAATCAGATGTGAAAAAGTAGAAGTAACAGCTGACATCAAAGAAATAAAAGGATTGTAAGAAAACATTATGAACAACCATATGTCAAAAAACCTGGACAATCTGCACAAAAAGGATAAATTCCTAGAAGCATACATTCTTTCAAAACTAAGGAAGAATCAGAGAATCTGAATAGAAAAATTACACTTAGGGAAACTGAAGCAGGAATCAAAAAATAAAAACCATGGACTGGATGACTTCACTGGTGAATTTTACTAATTTTTGATAAGAAAACCTAACCTTCTCAATCTATTCTTAAAATTTCAATATAAGATAAGGCTTCCTAGCTCATTTAATGAGGCCAGCATTATCCTAATTCCAAAACAAGATAAAGACACTACAAAAAAGGAGGAGGAGGAGGAGGAGAGGAAGGAAGAAAGGAAGAGAGAAAGGAAGAGAGAAAGAAAATTATACCTTATCCAGAGATGAGCCCCACTGGTTTCACAAAGATATTAAAATCTTCCAAAGTACAAAATTAAGATTGATCTATTTAATTTTTCTATTATTTTGGTGACTCTAAGTGCCATGATTTATAACGAGTAACCACCATCTCATGTTACAATGCAGAGTTCCTTTGGAATAGAATACTTAACTTGAGAAAGAGGGTAGACTTAGTATAGACATCAAATGTATTAGAGGTTGAATTGTAACCATCATGTGCCAAATATGCAATTAAAAACCATTTTTTTTCTTAAAAACAAATATAACTGTTTAGCTTATTTTCTATTATGGTTGTTACTAATCATGTCATTTGTTCTAATTATGAAATGGGTAAATTTAGCAAGTAATGTAATTTTAATAAGCATATCTTATAAAGAGATCAAATTATATTTGTAAATTCCATGTACTAGCACAAGTCAAAATTTTATTAATAGTTGATTAGAATAGTAGCATATTTTCATCTTAGATTTTTTAAGTAAAAGTTAATTTTATGTACACCTTATTTATTTATAATTGAAAAATAATAGAAGAGAAATATATACATTATGTTGAAAGCCTTATATGTTTGGTAAAAGTGAAGCTTATGCACAGGGATAGTATACATAGACAAAAATTAATATAGCTAAAAACACTAAGGTTGAATTACCTTAAAAAGCAGTATTGTGGCTTTTTATAATGCATAATGCATAAGATTAGTCATGAACTGATATGTAGAAGCTTCAGTAAATTAAAGCTACTTGAGCTGGACAATAAATAGAATCAATGATTGGAAAATGGCTACATGAAACTATCTTTTTAGAACAAGTGAATATTATCCAACAAAAGAAGTGGAGTATGGGGTATATTCCAAAATAAAGTTATATTCTAAAAACTAATATTAACTTAAATTCAAAGATCACTGATGATTTATAATAATGCTTATTAGGTTATTATAATATGCTTTTTATATGCTTATTATAATAGCCTAATAACTTGATTATTGAATTGTCAAACTGCCTTTACTAGGCTGTCAATATACTTTCAAGCTACATGTTTACTTTATTGAATAAAGGAATGAATGTAGGTTGGCAGATATATATGTCAAATTATTCCTTAATGCTGATGGATGCCACTGAATGAAACATCATTGAAGTCTCCCCTACTGCAGTTCTTATGTCTAAGTCAGAGTCACCCTAATAGCCACACAAGGTACATAAATTCTTTATCAGAGATTTGAGCTACGAATCAACCAAAGAGAGGAGCCATTTTGAGTCTTGGAGAATGCTCACAGACTATGCAGTGTTGAGAGACCCAAACACCAAGTGCTCCAGAAGATTTGGGTTTATCACATACACCACTGTGGAGGAGATGGGTACAGGCAGAAATGCAAGGCCATCCATGGTGGAACCAAAGAGGGTTGTCTCTGGAGAAGATATTCAAAGACCTGGTGACACTTAACTGAAAAAAGTTTTTGATGGTGACATATTTTTGCTAATATATCATCTAAGGCAAGGGAAATAAAGGCAAGAATAAACAAATGGCACAGTGGATAAGGTGCGAGCCTGTGAACCCAAAGGTTGCTGGTTCAATTCCCAGCCAGTGCACATAACCAGGTTGCAAGCCAGGTCTCTAGCTAGGTCCATAACTGGAGGCAGGTGAAAGTCAACCATACATTTATTCTTCTCTCCCTCTCTGCCTCTCTCCCTTCCCTTCTCTCTAAAAATAATAAATATTATCTTTTTAAAAATTTAAAAAATAAACAAATAGGATTGCATAAAATTAAAAAGTTTCTACATTAAAGAAAACAGCAGCAAAATAAAAAGGGAACCAATTGTATGGGAAAATATATTTCCCAGTGATACCTCAGACAAGGGTTTGATCTCCAAAATATATAAAGAACACATTTGACTCAACACCAGGAAGTCAAACAATCCAGTCAAAAAATAGGCAATGGACCTAAACAGGCACTTACTTCTCCAAGGAGGACATATAGAGGACCGTGTATATGAAAGGATGCTCAACATCACTAGCCATAAGAGACACAAATTAAAACCTCAATGAGATATCACCTCACACCTGTCAGAATGGCCACCATTAACTAATCAACAAACAAGTACTGGCCAGGATATCGAGAAAAGGGAACCCTAGTGCACTGTTTGTGGGAATGCAGACTGGTGCAGCCACTATGGAAAACAGTATGGAATTTCTTCAAAAAACTAAAAATGGAACTGCCTTTTGACCTAGCAATTCCACTGCTAGGATTATATCCAGAGAACCCTGAAACACCACTTCAGAAGAATCCATGCACCCCTATGTTCATAGTAGCTCTATGTACAATAGCCAAGTGCTGGAAGTATCCCAAGTGCCCATCAGTGGATGAATGGATCAAAAACCTTTTGTACATTTACACAATGAAATACTACACAGCAGAAAGAAAGAAGGAACTCCTATTTTTTGCAAGAGCAAGGATGGAACTGGAGAGTATTATCCTTAGTGAAAAATAAGCCAGGTGGTGAAACACAAATACCATGTGATCTCAGCTATAGGAGGAACCAAATGAATAAAACAAAGAAATGAGCAAAATAGAACCAGAGAGGCATGAAACAAGGAACAAACTGCAGTGACCAGAGGGGAGGAGGTGGGTGGGGGAGAAGGGGAAGGGTCTAGTCAAGCAACAGCTATAAATGACCCATGGACATGGACAAGAAGGTATGGATTGACTGTGGGTGATTTTTTAAAATTTATTTTTAGAGAGAGGGAAAGGGAGGAAGAAAGAAGGAGAGATACATCTGTGCGTGGTTGCCTCTTACATGCCTCCAACTGGAGACCTGGACTGAAACCCAGGCAAGTGCCCTGACTGGGAACCAATATGGTGACCATTTGGGTCACAGGCTGGTGTTCAATCCACTGAGCCACACCAGCCAGAGCAAGGATAGTTTTTTTATTTGCTAAAAAAAAAGTCACAGATGAATTGTTAATGGACTAATATTTGAAGAAGGGCTCACTTATCTTTAAATTATCTCAATTAACATTTAACAAAGCCCATTAAACCTAATTCTTCATATAATACCCAGTCTCTATATAAATCAGTAATATTATATAATTCTTATGTATAAGCTATTTTCTCCCAGCTCAGAGTGTACACTTGCTACTCTGAAGATGCTGGTATTTTAATTTACTTACAACCCTGGAGACAATGTGGATGACAGAAGCGGAGGATGGGGACAATCACTATCTATTTACAAGAAAACTGTCTCAGGTGAGGTCACAGCAAATCATCAGGCAAGGCAGAATGCCTGTCACTAGACATTAGAAGGGGCACTTTTTCTGCTCTCAAAGAGACTTTGTGATTTTCAGGTTAAAGTACCTAGATTCATCATGATTCATACAAATGCCTCATTCTACTTTTCAGAGTTTTAGTTAATCCCTTAAATTTTATGAGACCTGGCATAGCTGGTAAATCCATTTATGTTATAATTTAGCAACTTGTAGTAGAAGTTTCTGCTATGCTTTTCAGTTTCATCAGCCCAACTCTGCATCTGTAAAGAATAAGAGACTTTTTAGGATTAACATGGGAGCTGTTTGATCCTTACTATTTATTAAGCTGAGAATTTAGAACCTTAAACTTACCTTCTTTTTTAAATTAAAAATCTCCAGTGCCATCAGAATAGTCAGCCTACTTCACATTATTTATATTATTCAACCTCATCATAACAATCTGTCCAAGCAGCCAGCTGGTCCACCACAGTTTGCCTTCAATGTGTATTTTATTCCAGGGAATTACCAGATACTAATATATGTAACGATTTTGGTGCCCATTTGTGGAGTAATGGTATCTCGCTTTCCAATTTTCAGAACAACTGAAACAGATAAACAAATTTTGTGAAAGTCAGGTTGTTGCAACCTCTCCAATTACCAAGTACTCTTTCAGGCAAAATTCTAGGTATTTTAAACAGAGAGCAGTTTAATTTTAAAAATTTGGTAGTGAAATACCATTAGAAGTGTTTGGTCAAGGAAAGTTTTTAAAAAAATCACTAAATCTTGGATTTAAAGACTAAATAATTTTAGTTGCAATCCAGAAGTTAAGTAACAGCTGTTACTATCAATGCTGCCTTTCGTTCATGACACTGGTAACTAGATAGATACCCTATGAATACTCATGTCTTTTAGGACTTAAGAGTTCTGGAAAGATGACTCAATAAGTGCCTTTCAAATCTTGCATGAATGGATTGCAATGGCAGAAACTAAATTATATCCATTACCTTAGCCACAAAAGAATCTGAAAAAAAAAAAAAAGTAAAAGCTCTCAGCCTTTGCAATACATGATGGAGCCCCCAAAGGATTTGTTTTACTAAATCTTTTCAGCGTCACTTGACATAGTTGATTTTTTTTTCTTTCTTAAAGATCTTCCTGCTCTTGCTTCCCATGTAATAATATATTTCTGCTTTCTTGCCAAATACATTGCCTACTATTTTTGAGGATTCTTTTCTGGAAAATGAGTAAGGAAAATGGGGACAGAAGGATAGGCCTATAATCTTTGATATGAGAGCAAGGAGGACAACTGAATACGTGTCTTACAAGGAGATTGGAAGTCTGTGCATTCGTGCATGCACATAACAAATATAGGGTAGGTTTTAAAAATAGCACCAATTGTTTTTTTCTGTCTCTCTTCCTCCGTTTTGCCTTTCTTTCTCTTCTGTGGCAACTGTGGAGACCATTTGCTGCAGGTGGCAGCGTCACAATATGGAATTCCTTGGCACATGCTTAACTTAACTTCTTGAAGAGAATCCCACAAGAAACAGCTACACTATTATAAAGAATTGTATGTTATGCTGAGTGAAATAAGCCAGTTAGAGAAAGACAAGTATATGATTTCACTAATATGTAAAATCTAATGAACAAAATTAAATGACCAACAAAACAGAAACAGACTCAAAGATAGAGCACAGGATGACATCTTTCAGAGAGGAGAGGGGTTGTGGGACTGAGTGAAAAAGGTAAAGGGGATTAAGTTAAAACAAAACAAAACAAAAACTCACAGATAGAGTAAACAGTATGGTGATTACCAGAGGGAAAGGGGGTGGGGAGACATAAAAGAGGGTGTAGAGGGGATAAATAGTGATGGAAGGAGACTTGACTTGGGGTGGTGAACCCACAAAAAACATGATTTATTATCAAATTGTCCACCTGAAAATAATATAATTCAATTAACCACTATTACCCCAATAAATGCAATAAAAAGTAAAAAGAAAACAAAATACTTTACTGTCTGCTATATGAAAAATAACTTTTATTTTAAGCCACTTAAAATATAAAGTATTTGGCCTGTTGCTTCATGAGGGTTGGAGGCTTATTAGAATGTAATGCTAGGGGAGAAAATAATTAATTGGGAATAAGCAATAACATAATTAAATGACAATGAAATTTAGGTTGGATAAGAACAGCTGGTATTTATGGATAGTTTGACAATGATAGTGTCAATATATTTACAACATTGATGAATAAAAGTATTGTGAGGGTATTTGAATAAGTGAGAAAATATAAGATGCTGCTAGGGTTGATGGGATGTTCATTTTCTTATGAGTGCAAGATCAAGGGTGTGAATGAACATAGAAGTGAATAACTAAGGAAATATAAAGGAAAAATAAAATTGCCATCTATGAGAAGATCAACAAACTGAGAGGTAAAAGGTTTATGGAGAACCATTTGTAAGACATCGAATTAATCAATTCCAATATTTTAATTATTCTAGTTTTATTAATAAAGCCTGAATAGCAGAAAAATTTTATTAGAGCTCTCTGCATCCTTTTATCTTAACATCTTAGAAAATCACTTTTGTTGAGGCAAAGATAGTGCTTCATATAATAAAAATATTAGCATTTGTGCCATACTTCTGATCATGGTTTAGTCACTTACTAGTTGAGCGCACTTGGCAACTGTCTTATTCCTGAAAATATTTTTCCTCTGATGTAAAAAGAATTTTGAGGAATAATTAAAGACAATAAATTTTAAATGTTTTAGCTGCTACACTATTGTCATTATTGTGTAATATTATGGTTTCCAACTTTGCTTGATGACCTGACATTAAACTCACCGCTGAATTTGCTGTAGAGACATTGGAAAAGACTATATTCAGTATATCATTTATTGTTACCCACATAACTCCTTATTTTACACAGACACAAACCAAAAAGAAAAACAAAACCTTGTAGACTGAAATGCCAAGAGAACTTCACCTCTACTGAGGTGAATCAAATAATTAAATACTAGGCCCAAAACCATAAAAAATCATAGAAGAAAATAAAGGCAAAAAAATCTTGATATCACTTGTAACAATAGTTTATTGAGTATATATAAACCCAAGCAAGGGAAACAAAAGAAAAAGTTGTGACTATCTCAAACTAATAAGTTTTTGCACACCAATGAAAAAATATGAACAAAATAAAAAGACAACCCACTAAATGGGAAAACATATTTGCTGATGCTTCTGATAAGGGGTTAATATCCAAAATTATTAAAAATACATAATACATTTTTATTAATAATTTATTTAAAAATACAAAACTCAATACCAAAAAATCAAACAACACAATTAAAAAACAGGCAAAGGACCTGAATAGACCCTTTTCCAAAGAGGACATACACATTCCAATAGACATATGAAAAGATGCTAAATGTCATTATTCATCAGAGAAATGTAAATTAACACCACAATGGTATATCACCTCACTCTCTCAGAATGGCTATCATTAACAGATCAAAAAACAACAAGTGCTGGTGGCAGTGGAGACTGGTGTAGCCACTCCACTGTGAAGGCAGTATAGAGATACCTCCAAATCTGCCTTTTGACCTAGCAATCCCACTTCTGGGAATATATATGAAGGAACCCAAAACATTAATTTGAAAAATATATAAGCACCCTCTTGTTCACTGCAGTGTTAGTGACAATCGCCAAGGTACAGAAGCAGCCCAAATGTCCATCAGTAGAGGGGTGGATAAAACAACTGTTGGATATGTACACAATGACTACTACTCAGCCATAAAAAACAAACAAAACAAAACACAAATAAAAAACATTTTAGTCTTTGCAAAAGCATGGATGAACCTGGAGAACATTGAGCTAAGTGAAATAAACCAGTCAGAAAGACAAATAAATACATGATTTCACTCATATGTGGAATCTAATGAACAAACCAAAGTAACAAAATTAGAGACAGACTCATAGATGACAAGCAGGAGGACAGATGATAAGGGAGAAGGGAGGTTAGTGGGTGGAGGGAAGAGAATCGAGAAACTTAAGCATGTTTAAATACTACAAAAATTTGATAGAGAAGAAAAGGTTAAAAATAATAGGCGAGGCAGATCCTTTTCAGCTGGAGTTCCTGAGAAAGTGGGTGATGGTGCAGAGTACCAAGATAAGCAACACTTTTTGTAACAGGAAGCCAATATGGGACAGCTCAGATTTGGACCCTTCTGTCCACATCCTAAGGGACAGAAAAAGAATTACAATGGATGTGAAAACTCGGGGAGAGGACTGCACGGTTCAATAAAAAGAATGAAAAGTCAGTATGGTGGCTTTGGACGTCCCCTGAGGGTGCGGTTTCAGTAGCCTGGAGGAAAGGAAGTCGGGGTAGAGTGATAAGGTTGGTGAAGGGTGTAGTGGATACAAACACTGCTGAGAAAACTGCCCCTGAAAAGAAAGGCATGGTAAGATGATGCCAAAAAGATGGGGCAGGTGGGGGAGGAGGGGAAGGTATTTGGAAGGTGTTGGAAAAGCAAGAAGCGACCTCCTTCAGGGCAGGTTGTTGCCCAGAAGCCCACTGGGGCTGAAGATGGAATGCCCAGCGGCCCTGGCTGCCCAGGCTGCAGGGCTGATCCCCGTGAGGTGCGGGAGTCCCAGAGCCCCCGCCCCTTGAAACAGAGGGACTCTGCCAGAGGCCTCCAGGTTTGGAGGCTAACTCTAGGAGTGGGATGGGCCAGCCAGCCCTTTCCACTGGGCCTGTTTACTTCCCTGCACTGATGTGCAGGGCAGCGCAGAAGCCTTCTGGTCCTGTGCCTGGCCCCCCAGTCTGCCCCCAGTTTGCCCCCAGCTTGGAGAGAGTTTTCAGAGTTGCCCCAGCCCCTTCTCCTCTGCTCCAAGACACCTGCTCTCTGCCACTCCCAGACCCTAAGGTGCAGGTTCATCTCCCAGCACTGGCAATTTCCAGGACACCGGTCCTGGGGATCGCAGTCCAGGCCTATGCAGACATGAGCCTGCACAGGGGTGGGGAGTGTGGAAGGGGCCAGGGGGTGTTGGGAGAGGTGGGGGGCGGGGGGCAACCCTCCACCCACTTACCCACAAACCCTGTTTCACTGCAGGTAAGGCTTGTACCTTACTCCTTTACCTGATGAATGTCCTTGAACATGTGTTGTCCTAAACAGTACTGGATCCTCTCAGTCTTAATTTGTCTACGAGAGTTGTTTTTTCACTTCCTTTTTAGAAAAATGTTTTCACTTGTTACACATTTCCCTGTTGAAGGTTTTCTTTCAGACTTGAAAGATGCCACTCAGTTTTTTTTGGCCTAAAACTTGATACAAATGTGGGTTTTGTTATAGCAGTAGTAGGTGCTTTTTCTGCTTCAACTTCCTTTAGAGTTGCCTGTGCTGAAGGTCCAAGTTGAATTGTCGCAGGGTTTTTTCTCAATGTGCCTGTTTTATTAGGTTAGATTTTTCCAGTGTGCTTCTTCATCCAAATAGGTTTTGAATAGTTCTCCACACCCCCACCCTGAGGACAGATAGCCCCACCTTGCTAGTCTGCAAGTCAATGTTGAGCAGGTGGGTGAGTGGGTCAGGAGATGTCTCACAGCCAGGGGCTTGGGTGTCTCTCACCCACCTCTCAAGGGGAGAAGGAATTTTGTTGCTTTAATTTTTTCCAGTTCCTTGCCCTGGCTGCAACTGTGTGAGCTCTTTCCTTCTCCCCACTACTGCCTCAAGAAGTTTTTCTTTCTTTCTTTCTTTTTCTTTTCTTTTCTTTTTTCCTGGAAGGGAGAAGGTTCCAGGTGAAACTTTGTGCTGTCCTACAGGGGTGCCATATCCCAGTCTCTCACTCTGCTCAAATTGTTCTTGTTACCTTGTGCTGACATCCATGGAAAGATTTGAGATTAAGTGTAAAATCTTTGGTGTCTGGGACTCTTGGAAGTTTTATTCTGTCAAGCTATCCCACAAGTCACCTTTGGAAATTTTCCAGAAATTTCAGGGAAATCTTATTGGCTTATATGACAGCTCCGTTTTCTACTATATTCTACTATCCTGTATAAGCCACCATTCACATTTTCTTGACAGTGTCTTTTTTTCCTTACATTTCAGCCTGTTTGTTTCCCTTGTGACATGAACCATCTGATGAGCTCAGAACAAACTACATAAAACTTTGTAAATTGTTCAGCTTTTTCTTATTATCTGAGTAGGGATAATGCTCTTTCTAGTTTTTGTTTTGTTTTTTACATCCTAATTGGAGGCCAGACCTTGCTGAAAAAGAGTTTTTGTTCAGATGGAAACCAATAAAATGAATGCCAGGCTGTCATAATGTGAAAGTGGCTCACACTTGTGTTAGGCTAAAGAGATTATTGCATAAGCAGTGTATTGACATCATCATTTGAAAATTTAGGCCTTCTGTAGAAGGCCAAAAATATATATATTTTCCTATGATCAAAATATATATGTACATAATATTGTAAATTTGATGCTTCTGTGTGGCATGTCATTATTAAACTGTAGGCTTTGAATTGCTATTTATTTATTTAAAGAGAGTGGCATTTTAAATGGATGTTCTTATTTAGAAATTTCAGAAGCTATAAAAATGGCTATTTAAACAATCTCAAAGTAGGAAAACTGATTTTATTACCTGTTCTTTAAAGGTTTGGAAATTGCACTTCTCTTTGAACCATTTCAAAATATGAGCTAATACTTTCTTAGACAATTTTAACACATCACAATTCTTAATTCTAATATGTTGCGTTATTTCCATTAAATTTCATTTCATCACTCTTGACATTATAACATTTTACTTAGTGTAAAAACTACTTGAAAGTGTTCAGTATTTACTCAGTTGGGTCCAAAAACTGGAAGCAGAGTGATTCTGCAAAATATAAATAACAACTGTTTATCATGAATGTGTTATTCCCTTACGATATCTTTTTTATATTGTCATTGTCAAGAACTGGATAAAGAAATGGGAATGTGACCCTTATTTTTTGAGGTAGAAGTTCATTAACTCAATTAATGTTTATTGAGTGGCTATAGAACAGGTGCTGTCAAAAAAAAAAAACCTGTCAATTCAGCCAGAGAACTAGCCTTGTTTTAGGTATAGTTGTGGGGTTTTTTTCCGAGAAAAATGGAAAGTACTTGTACTTTTATATTAATATTTTTCTGATAAGCTCTCAAGTGGGAGAGCTTAAGTTCTCATGTCATAAGTTTTAGCATTTGACTGCAATTTTGATTGCTATTATTGCTCTAGCATTTATAAATGCTTTATTTTATGTCTGAATAATTAATTAGGTAAGTGTTTATATATGTTCTTCCCTAAGTTTGCCAATAAAATTGATGTGGAACTAGAGTAGAAAATGAAATTTTGGTTCAAATTTAAGCAAAGGCTTACTCAAGAGTTTCATTCATTGATTTTTCCCTTTTAGGTTTAAGGTTATTTTGTGGCTCTTTTCAGCACTCTGGGCACATGAGAGAGTACTGGGATTTTAGCAGTTTTAGCAATATGAGTACTAGGAACTTCTTTAGCTGGTCTAGACTTAAGGTTGCCTTTATATTGTGTTGATTTTTTGTTTTTCTATGGTTTGCTGGAGCTAGATCTTACTCACTTTGTGTGAGACATTGTTCAATTTTCAGGAAATCTGAGACCATATTGTTTAACAATTGGTGGCTTAAAATCTGACAAGAGTTGTGTGTTACAGAGAAGGCATTTCATTAGTGTTTTGAGGAATACAAATTCACATTAAAATATATTCTAGAATGACTCATAGGATAAAATACAGTTTTAGTCCTAACTAAGATTTATTACACAGATGTAGTAAGGATGTACAGCAGGATCACAAAGGAAAGAGACATAGTAGAGTGAGGATAATTTCATTGTATAGGCTTCTTTATGTTCTTTCCCTTGCAAGGAAAACACTCTTACTCTCTATGCAAATACAGCAACATGTGTGCAATGTTTTTGTTAAGAGAAGCTGATTAGAGATCCATAGCCAAGGATTTTATTGGAAGCTGATTACATAGGCACCATCCAAGTGACATACATACTACATACCAAAATTCCAGTTCTCAGAATGAAAGCAGATATTGTATAAAGCATATTGTTTGCACAAACAGTCTAGACACAGTAAAAGGAGGGATCCCCCCAACAAAAATGGAATTATCTTCTGGAGAGTGGCCCCTTGTAGGACAGGCTTACTCTGCTAGGTGAGTGTTCTAGGAACCCATCTGTCTCAGGGTAGCAGCCGGCATTTTTATAAGAGGCTTAGTTCAGCTTCGGTGGTTTTTTTTTTTTTTTTTTTAAGACTATTTCAACATATTTACCCATTTCATGATTGGTGATTTACAAGTGCACCTGCCCACACTGTGTTGAGTGTTCAGTGGTTTTTGACCAAAGATGACAAGAACCCTGTGCCCCACCCTCCCTATTTACCCTATCTTGTCTCTAGTAACTTTTGTGTGTGTGTTTGTTCCTGGGTTGAAAAAGATCCTCAAAAGAATGCATTTTGCCAATGTAGAGGAGGTGAAACCAAAAACAGCAGAAGCACTAAAAGGTATCAACAAATCAATGAGTTCAAAACTGTTTTGAGCAGTGGAAAGAATGTCTCAATAGGTGTATTGCATCAAATGGAGAATACTTTGAAGGTGACTAAAGTTTAAACATTTAAGAGTAAACATACATTTTTAATAAATAAATTCCCATTTTGGGGGTCCTCCTTGTATACTACTCTCTTCATTTAATGGATGGTAGGAACAGTCTTGAACTCTAAGTTCCCAGACATGAGCCAAAAGCCAACCTTGAAAGCAGACCCTCTAAGGACAGTGCTCACAGGCCAACTATGTTAATCCCTTCCTGTAAAATTAACTTTGTTTCTGGAACCTAACTGTACAAATCTTACATGCTAGTTAAAATATCCAAGTTTCTAATGACCTCTGTATATTAATTAGAATAACCCATTTAGAATAGTCATATCTACTGATAAGGTTAGTCAACTTTCCATTTTATACTGCAGTTCTTTTTTTTTTTTTTTTTTTTAAGATTTTATTAATTATTTTTAGAGAGAGGGGAAGGGAGAGAGGTGGAGAGGGAGAAAGACATCAATGTACGGTTGCCTTTCACCTGCCTCCAGCTACAGTCCTGGCTGGAGACCTGGCTTGCAACCTGGTTATGTGCCCTGGCTGGGGAATCAAACCAGCAACCTTTGGGTTCTCAGGCTAGTGCCTATCTACTGCGCCACCAGCCAGGGCTCTATTGCAGTTCTTATAACTAGATCTCTGACCTTCTCTGTGCTTGGCCCGTTATTCGTTTTATGCACTTACTCCTTCAATAAACATTCACTGCTGTATGTACCATCAACATAAATCAAGCTATGTAGTCCAGAATAGTACAAAATTACCTCAAAAGGAACTTACACTTGTGTGTGTTGAGGATGTGTGCATTATATAGACTGTCAACCTTTGGTTAATACTATGAAAAAATTACCTAGGGATAAAAGATTAGGGTAGAAGTAGAGAGAATATTAGGTGTATAGTAACATATATATATATTGCTGGGGTAGTGACACTTATATCAGACAGAACAGATTATAAAACAAAGACTATAACAAGAGACAAAGAAAGAGCCAGTAATTCCACTGCTTCATATTTAACTGAAGAAACCCAAAACAATAATTTGAAAAGACATTCACATTCCTATGCTCATTGCAGCATTCTTTACTAAGATATGGAAACAACCTAAGTATCCATCGATAGGCAAATGGTTCAGGAAGAGATGATACACACTATATACAATAGAATATTACTCAATTGTAAAAAAAGAATAAAAATCTTTCCATCTGCAACAAATGGATGGACCTAGAGGGTATTAGGCTAAGTGAAATAAGCCAGATGTATTAAAACAAATGCCAGATGACTTTACTTATATGTGTGGAATCTAAAAAACAAATGGAAACAAACTCATAGGTACATAGGATATTTTGATGGTTGCCAGATGGGAAGGGGAGTTGAGAAAAAAAGAGGCAAAAAAGAGGAAGAGATTAAGATATGCAAATTGCCAGCTATACAACATCATAGGGATGTAAATAAAGTACAGTGTAGGAAATATAGTCAATTATTTTATAGTAACTGTTTGGTCACAGATGGGTACTGGACTTATTGGGGTGATCACTTTGCAAATTATATAAATGTCTATTTACTATGTTGTACACCTGAAACTAATATATTGTACATCAACTATAATTGAATAAAAAAGAAATAAAATAAGATTAAAATGAAAAAAGATTCAGCTTAAGATAAGAATTTGGAGTTAGTTTAAGTCCTTCAACAAGCAGATAAAGAGTTGGAATTAGACATGCAAGATGTTTATTGGGGAAATGCTTGTGAAGGGTAAAGGTTAGGGATAGATAAGAAGTCTTCAAGACTGTCATGCAGGCCTGACAACTGTAAAATGAGGAAAGATAGCAAAACTGAGCAGCAGAGCTTCAGACTGAAGTGCAGATCTGAGAATGAATTGGTCAGGCCAATGGGAGGCAGAAATAGCCAGCTATAGTAGCTTTATGATATGCACTTATTGGCTGGGGAGCAGCCTGGGAAAGCTAGGGTTTGGCTGGTGCATTGCAGAAAACCTGCAAGTGCTGCAGGTTGAGGCTTTCAGTCTGTTGTGCCTACTGCAACAAGTTCCCTTGAAGGGAGGTCTGAGCTGTGCAAGTCCATGGCTGAATAGCTAACTTGGTTGTATGTTTTACTCCAGCCATATTTAACTACTCCGATTAATCTGGGGAGGATGTGGAATGCTATAATTAAGTAGAATTGAGAATTTCCAGGGTGATAATATGAAAAGAAAGAGAGATAAGTATATTGAAGCATAACCAATGATACTATATACCCATGCAGAAAAAAAGCCAAAGTTTTTATTAAAGTAACTATCCTTAATTTTCTCTCAAGTTTCTGAGTGTAAAAGTATAAAAGAGACTTACAATGTGATATATATATATAATATATATATATAATATATTATATATATATATAGAGAGAGAGTGACAGAGACAGAGACAGAGAGAGACAGAGAGAGAGAGCGAGATAAATAATTTCAGAAGTTACCAATTTATAATTTACACATATGATTTAGATGTAAGAGGAGAAAGATGAATTTGTTGCTTCCTGGTAGGTTTCAATTCCCATGTCTTTCTTATACTCTTAACCGCATTGAATTTGATTTCAATTTCATATATCCATGGTAGCATTGGTGTCAAATTCCATTGAAGTACTTAATCATATGCTCAAATGAAGAGGATAAATTGAATGCATTGAACTTGCTATATTGAGAAATGATATGCAGTTCTACGAAGTAGTGCCTTGGCATGAGAATTTGAAGGGTACTTTGGACTTGAAAGAACTTAAAGATCATCCACTAACTTTAGGATTAAATATCACTGTAAATCAGCTTCCAAATTATGGCCTATATCTGCCTTCCTTCTTAGCTTGCCTGTACTTGCTTGTTTGGATATTCCACTCCCTGAATGAATATTGTGGAAATAGCAAACACCCATTATCTGTGACTTTGCCCACCTGATGCCAGTTTCTAATTGCAAGACTGGAATTCACTTCCATTTGTCTTGAATCCATCCCTTCAGTTTTCCTACTTTAATGAGAAGTCTAGTTTCAGATCTGAACCTTCTTTAATATATCTTATCATGCTCTAATTAACAAAGCCATGCCTGGTTGTGTCAGTGACAATAAGTAAATAATAATAATTATAGTCATTACTGCATTCACCAATAAGTGCCAGGAAGTGAGTTCTGTTCTGAGAGTCATAAAAAATACATTCAATCCTCTTAGCAACACTATATTTTATTATTATTGTTATCCTTATTTATATATTAGACAGATGAAGCCCAGGTAATGTAACTTGCCTAAATTTATACAATAAATTGTGGCACCACAGAGAAAAATCAAGCTGACTTCAAATTCTCTTTTGATTACTATCTTATATCCTTGGTGCTAGACACTAAATATATTTATTTATAAATGTCTGATAGCCTGCATTTTCAATACATTTACAGAACATCTCCTTTTTAAGTTCTCTATATTAAAAGATAAAGTAACAACACTACTTATAGAAAAAAATAACAATCCTATGTCTATGCAAGGCCATCATTAGGTACTTGTTGATCTTTTAGACCCTGGACACATGCCTTCTTGCTTACATTTATTGATGCTTCAGGATAACTATTTTTGTTATAGCTATAATCATAACTGTCAAACAAAGGTATATATAATCTTTCTCTTATAGTTTCAAATCCTATTTTCATTAAAATCATTGCTACAGGGCTTGAGGCTTTTCAGATCATAAAGTTGGCCTCCTAAATCAGAAATAGTAAGAACTTTTCTACAGGATGATGTATGTTTCCAGATGTGTGTCAAAATAAAGCAATACACTTGTTAAAGAATGAGTCTACTATTTCTATCTTCTTGTACCAGGAATTACACTTCCCAAACTGTATTGGAAAATTAATTAAAATTGCACTGGCTGAAAAGCAAATTGAAGCATTAGTAAAGTCAGTGAATTTTTCATTGCCGAAGTGAACCAATTACCTGTTGAGCGTTGCCCTATTTCTTTAACATTTTTCTGTCCATCAGTTGTAACATCTGTTTCTAAATGTCGTGAGAAAATAGGTTGCAGCATTTAAGTCAGGGATTTCATTTTAAGTAAGGTATTTTATTAGATAAAATTGGACACAGTCATTTTCTTGCCTTGCTCTATAGTCTTTGTAGCAGCTGAGAATCTGTTTTGCTCTACAGAAAAGCATTTTCTCCTACAGAATTGAGCATAATATTTATGAGATTAATTTCATGTTTAAATTGTTGCAAAATTCAAGGTATCGCAGTAATTTTTTTGCTACACAGGACTCTACTGTAAATTAATAAAAACTGTTTGAGAAATCATATAGCTATGGAAAATAATAAAAGGAAAAATGCTTTCACATCTGTATTCTATATTCATATAATATTATAGTGCTCTAAATTAACCCTATTATTGGGAAGGTATTAATAGTTATACTTTCAGTATATACAAATAATATAATATGTTCTCCCCCTTATAATCTGTCCTATGTGTTTCTTCCTTTACATTATTAATAATGCCATCTTATTTAGACATTGATAACTTTGAATTTATATAACTTTAATAAAACTTATCCTTTTATCACTGCCACTGAACTTGTGCTTTTTTTTTTTTTTTTTTTTTTAAGATTTTATTTATTATTTCCAGAGAGAGAGGAAGGGAGAGAGGCAGAGAGGGAAAGAAACCCCTCAATCAATCAATATACCATTGCCTTTCACCTGCCCCCAGCCACGGACCTGGCTGGAGACCTGGCTTGTAACCTGGTTATGTGCCCTGGCTGGGAATTGAACCAGCGACCTTTGGGTTTGCAGGCTGGTGCCTTACCCAGTGTGCTACCAGCCAGGGCTCTTGCTACTTTTAAACTTCACTTTTTCCAGGTGGATATTTTAAAAACATTACTTTCACTTGGTTGTTGCTTTAAAATTCCTTATCCCTAGTTCCTGCTGTAAATCTCATTGATTGAGGGCTCCCTTTGCAGCACTCTTTAGTGAGGTCAGCTTCTCTGTGGATAACCAAGGATGTTATGATTGGTTTTGTTGATACTGCTTATACTCTTTTCCAGATAAGCCAAAAGCTATCTTTTCTTTACGTCTAACAGTGTATTCCTTCCTGTCATAAAGTATCACTTAAATGAGTTATCCCTGTGATGGTTTTCTCTTCTGTGACTTCCAAAACCAATCTACACTGTATAGTCTCAAACTGGACTCTGGCTTATATTGTTTTCTAGTTGCTTCATGCTTATTATTTCTTCAAATAGATTATTTTTTCGAATATTATATTTATACCTAGGCTTGTTGAACACTAAGAAACAAATTGATATTTAAGTAATAGAAAAACATCATAGCCCTGGCTGGTAGCAAGATAACAGTGGATGAGGCGCTGGCCTTCGAACCCAAAGATCGCTGGTTCGATTCCCCAGCCAGGGCACGTAACCACATTGTAAGTATCTCAAAATCCCACTTTGTCTACTGGTCACTTCCAAAAATAAAGCTATCTTTTTATCCCGACTGTGTAGATTAGTTTATGTGTGTTAGAAATGTATGCACATGAGATCTGAGATGGCTACACAGAAGCCGGAAGCTCTATCCACTTGCTCCCAGACCTACACCAGTCTTGCGGCTAAATCTCAAAGCAATTAACTAGAAAATCCTACTGAGTGTAAATGAGCACATACACGGGTGAGTGTGCGGGGTGTGTGGGAATGGGGCCCTGGCTCTCCTGTCGGAGCAGCTGCCACCATTTCTGTCCAGCTCTGCACTTCTGGCTGTCAGATTTGGGGTGGAAGCCATTTTGAGGAATTTAAAATATTCTTCCTAGAAAGTAGCCTCCAGTAGAGTGCTCGCACCTGGGCACCCACACTGGTCTATGTGCTCTCTTCCATGGGCGGGGCAGAGCTGTGCACCGACTGTCACCAGAATCCAGGGCCCAAAGACTGTCATGCTTTACTGAGGAGGAAGCTATCGCTTCCCCAAACCAAGGTGATGTAGGAACTATGAACAGGACAAAATTTGACTGAGGACACTGCGGGTTGGACCAGAAGCCAGGGGCACTGGAGCAGAGAGAGGTGGCCGGGGTTGGCTCTGGCAGCAGAGGCCATGCCAGGACCACAGCGGGGACCCAGCAGCATTGCAGTGGCAGGAGCTCAAGGCTGAGACTCACTGGGGGGAGTAGTGCAAGCATGCAGCTGCTGCCACCATCCTGGGTTATAGTTTTGTTGCTCCACTCTTCCTTCCCCCACTCCATCAGGATGATGAGACTTGCTAGAAGACAATGCGTACAGAACATAACTTACTGATTTGGGAGAGAGGGGGAAGGGCGTGTGTGTGAGAGAGAAGTATGGATAGGTGGCCTCCCACATGTGCCCTGACTGGGGATCCAATTCAGAGGTGGGTTGTGGCAGCGACTGAGCCCCTTAGCCAGCTGGACTGGGGAAAGCTCCCACCAATAAAGAGCCTCTCTGCTTTGGGGGGAGCTGGAAACTCACCATCTATTTTTCCCACTTTTAAAAGGTCAAAGCATCAGTTTTATGTTTGCAGCTACCCATCTTGCACCCCCAGTGAAGGGAGGGTGGTGCAGTTTGGAGTGGGAGACACTGGGAAGAGTCTTAAGGGAGCAGCTGTGGGATTTCAGGACCCTGATATACCTAGGCTCCACAATAGCCACCTTTCTTGAGAAGAGCTAGGTCCTCCCAGGGGAAAATCAATCAACCTACCCTGTAGGATACTCCTCCCCCCACACTCTGGAATCCCCTGGTCACAACCTCTGAAAACCTGTTCTCTACAGTAAGCACATTGGTTTTTTTGTTTGTTTGTTTGTTTTCAGTTTTGCTCTGTCTTGGTGTTCTGTTTTCTTTGTTTGTTTGGTTTGTTTTTTTTCTGCCTTCTCTCCCATCCTGCTTCTTAACCCAGGCTGAAGAGACAGCAATATAAACAGACTCAGGGGTTGTCAGAATCTGGCCCTAGGGCGCAGCCAATTTATACACTATCCTGAGAAACTGACTGGTGCTTCCCCTTCATGGGAGAGCCACAGAAACACCCTCCTGGCATCCAGTAGACCCAAAATCTGGGCCTAGGAACCCCTAATAGGGGCCCTGCCCTGCCAGACACAGGGAGATGATCCCAAACAGGCACAGACTAGTAGCTCAGGGAAGGGGGAACAAACCCAACAGCTTCCCTGAAGTCTGAAAGGCACCTGCCATTGGAGATCCAGGAATCACAGCCTCTTGTTTCCTGCCAAAGCCCTCCCAGAAAGTCTGGTCTGCAACTGGTCTAAGATTGACAACAGGCCAGTAGGCAGAAACAGGCAGTGTTAGATCCTATGGTGACTTGGGACATTTGCTGGACCCAGTACTGATAAAAAGCAGCTTTGCAGAACAACTTGGCCCAACCTGGGAGCAGCCACACCTGGAGGAATCAGCCACAAACTGCATCACCTGTAGCTTCAAAAAGGTGGCTGAGGGCAAGATGTGAATGGCACCTGGTATTGGCTTATGTATCGCACTCAGACATCGCAGTGGTATCCAACGGGAGAAACCAGAAGGCAAGATCTAAACTGTGATGAGACAAATGCACTTGGTTTTTTTTTTTTTTTTTTTAATTATCTTAGCTATTTTTATTTTTCATAGTCTTTTTATTTATTTTATCTATTTTCCTTTGTATTTTTCTTTTATATCTCTTATTCTACCCTTATTTTTGAGTACTGTATCTTATTCTCTCCTTTTATTATTTTTGTTACTTTTACTGTGTTCCTTAACCCTGTTTTCCTCTTTTGATTCATTGCAAGTAATAGTTCTCTTCCCCTTCCTCCTCCCATATCACTTTTATTTCCTTTGGTCTTCTCGTATTTCACCCTTTTACTTTTATTACTATTCTAGTTCTCTTTTCACTCATTATTCTATGCTTTCTTGTTGATATTGCTATGGTGGGCAGGGGAGTTTGCTTGTTTTGGTGCTGTTTTGTATTGTTTTGCTTTGTTCTGCCAACACCTATACAACACGTGGTGAGGATTGAGTCTTTTAGCCAGGCAGATGGAGAGGAACACCCACCAATGAATAGGCCTGTAATAATAAGAACACAAATACAATAAGAGAGTCTACATGATCCACAGAAAACTCATTTCTAGAACATCCAGATCAACAGATCAAAGAGTCTGTACCACTGGGTCCCACAGGACTCCTAACACCCAAGGCCACTATACAAGACAGAGAGTCAGGACAAATCAATCTAATACATAGAAACAAATGCAAATATACAACTAAAATTGGGAGACAAAGAAACAACCCCTAAACAATAGAAGAGGAGAACTATCCGGAAAAAGAGCTAAATGAAATTGAGGCAAGCAACTTACCAGACTTAAACTTGAAAGTAATGATAATAAGGATGCTCAAAGAACTTAGTGAGAACTGTAACAGGCTAAGTATAAGGACCTACATCAGTATGAAAAATGACATAGAACCTTGAACAAGAACCAATTCGAAATGAAGAATGCAATATCTAAAATGAATAACATACTAGAAGAAAGTAAGAGAAGCAGAGGGTCAAATTAGTGAGTTGGAAGGCAAGGTAGAGAAAACCACATAGAGTAACAATGAAAAAATAATAAGAGCAAGGATAGTCTAAGGAAGCTTTGGGACAACATGATGCATAATCATATTTGCATCATAGGGATACCAGAAGAAGAAGAAAGGGAGCAAGGGTTAGAAAACCTATTTGAAAAAATGACAGAAAACTTCCTTAACTTGTTGAGAGAAAAAGTTATGCAAGCCCAAGTAGCACAGAGGGTGTTAATCAAAATCAACCCAAAGAGGCCCACTCTAACACACATTACAATAAAAAACACAAAATTTAAAAACAAAGGGAGAACCTTAAAAGCAGCAAGGATGAGACAGCTAGTAATATACAAGGGAGCTCTGGTAAATTTATCAGAGATTTCTCAATAGAAACACTACAAACCAGAAGGGAGTGGCAAGAAACAACCTGCAACCATGACTACTCTATCCAACAAGTCTCTCATTTAAAGTGGAAGACAAAATAAAGAGCTTCCCAGACAAAAGAAGGCTAAAAGAGTAAGTCTCTACCAAGCCAGCACTGCAAGAGATGCCAAAGGGATTGCTTTGAGGAAAACAAGAAATAGAAGAACACAGATACAAAGGGAAAAAAATGGCAATGAATAAGTACCTATCAGTAATAACCTTAGCCCTGGTTGGTGGTACAGTGGATAAGGTGCCAGCCTGAAAACCCAAAGGTCACTGGTTTGATTCCCCAGCAGGGCACAGAACCAGGTTGCAAGCCAGGTCTCCAGCCAGGTCCGGGACTGGAGGCAGGTGAAAGGCAACATTGATGTCTCTCTCCCTCTCTGCCTCTCTCCCTTCCCCTCTCTCTAAAAATAATAAATAAAAATCTTAAAAAATAATAACCTTAAATGTTAATGGATTGAATGTGCCAATAATGGTGGAAAGAAGGGGAAGAGACTAAAGAACATGTATGAATGACTCATGGATATTGACAACAGTGTGGGAATTGACTGTGGGAGCTGGGGGTGGGATGGGCAGAGGAGGGCAAAGAGGGAAAAATGGAGACAACTGTAATAGAATAACAATAACAATAAAAATAAAGTAATTCATAGAAAATAACAAGTGCAAAGTTATAGGGCCAGAAAAGATGTCAAGTTGTTGTTTGATGGCAGATTGAATTTACCTCAAAATGTGTATTCTTTTTACTGTTTCCTATGAATAGGGAAATGCCAAAAGTTGTTCTAAAGGTTTTTAATCACTTGTTAAAAATAAGACAAAAGTCTTATGTCAGTCTACATTTTTAATTAAAATTTACCATTTAGTTTTTTACTAATGGTGAGATAAGCTGGGAGTAATTTATCACAAATAAAAATGTTCATTCCATGTAGAAATAAGGACATTATTTAAAATCATGTGTAAGGCACTAAGGTTATATTAAAAAATATACTAGGCTTAGACAAGAAATCTTATTTTCAAATAGTAAAGCCAAAAATACACCAAATCATTTTACAAAAATTTAAATTTTAGCAAATTTATAGGATTATGCAGTCATGCATTATAATATTAATCATAACAGTGTACTATTACTAAACAATTAGTGAATTATACAAATTTTAAGCACCAAACTATGTGTTCATTAAAAATGATCTACATTACATTTGGGACATATTTTTGAGATAATATGTAAAATAACTAACTCAGTGGTTGGGTCAAGATTTACCTATTAGTTTTGAACTTAATTGCAAGAATCACAACAATATCATTGTTTCCCTCAGTCCCAAAATATCTCAAAGAACTTTGCCAAATAAAACTCTCCAAATAGAATGTAAAATCTATATAGAGAAGAAATAAACCTATCATTTTTCTTTTCTATAGCATAGTGTATATTATTTGTTTAATATTTTTTCCTTTAATGAATGATATTGAAATTTAACTTTATGCTATTTTGGACCTTTTTATTTCATAGATATGTAGTTGACTACTTTGATGAATTTATTTTCACAAAAGTTAATGCTAATGAGTTTTATGGAGACTGAAATCTTTTTATAGTAATCTTTCATAACAACTCAAAAATACTATTTTAGCACATAATAGTTGCAAGGAAAGGAAGATAAAACTCATATTGGCTTATATATTTCAAATTCTTCTTTATTCTTTGGTAAAAAATATTTTAATGTTTAAGGAAAACTAAGTTAGATAATATCCTTCTGGAGACAAAGACATATACCTTAAGCCTCTTTAAGAAAGTTAATGTAAAATTCATATGGGTAACCTACAGCAAAATATAATTTTGAAATGAAATTATGATTTTAACTCATTTATTTAATTTATTTTTATTTATTCCTGCTTTGTGTTTTCTAAAAATGAGAAAAGAAAATGTGAAAATATGGAGACTGGGCCTGGAGATTAGTGGGACATTTATTGTTGTTTTGCCGTAGGGTTGTCAAGTAGCTTAGCTTCATCACAGACTTTACTTTTCAGCAAGTTTTGCCACATGTAGATACAGCTCTATATCTCCTTTGGTAATAGAATCTGCATGAATTTTAAATTTAATGCTGTGGTTTTGGGGAAAAGAAAATAATTTTAAGCAGTAAGTAAACAATACAAAGCATCACAGAGGAAAATCAGTTCTAATTTGGTTTCTATGCAAAAGATGCCCATCTTTGTGTTAAAACAGAAATCATGGCCAAAACTGTTTCTAAGAAGTAATAAAACCCAGAGAAACAAGTTTGATTCATTAATTCTTCTGACTACTTCATTAGCAAATTGTTTTTCTGTCATTTTCTTAAGTTGTAAAAGGCAAACAACAGAATATAATTCAGATGATTATAATATTTAATTATTAAAAATGAGTTAGACATATGAAATAGGCATACCTCCTTTATCAGAAATTTTAAAATAACATTTTATCTATGTGAACTAGGTGAATATTTGAGTAACCTAACAGACTGTACTTTCTTATTTAATAAATATAATTGGACTGAAGTCTCAGTAGTACATTTACAACTTTGAAAGAATCACAAAGAAGGAAAATAAATGGTCCAATAAATAACTTTATAACATTGGCAATTTGCATAAGATTGCATAGGCCTTTGGAAACTTTCTTCCATTTATTGATTATTATATGTGTATGTTAAAACTAATTAAAAAATCAAAACAAAGAATACACCTCACTGGCCTAATTTAAAATGCACACAAATTTGCTGTGGTACCAGTTACCACAGAAATAATACCATACAGGAAAGTGCACCTGTGTAAAAACACATTACTCATATCTATATATTCATGGAAATAGCATATGTCACCTAATGCTAAAACAGAAGTTATATGATTTTTTCCTCCTTAATGCTCTTTATTTAGGCTCAGGATCACCTGTATAAATTATCTAAACTTTATTGCTTTATTTAACTCACATAGACTTGAAAAACTGTGCCCAGATAATCAGAAGAGGTGGGCAAGGCCTTCTCAGGGGTTAAACTTGGGAACATTGGAAGCCTTTTGACTTTGAGGGGAGGACATTTATTTCTCTAAACTTTATACATACATATTTAATCATCATTCCTGTGGATTCAATAAATATATAGAAAACTAAAAACCACATGCATATATGAAGAAAAATAGAAGCCAGTAAGAACAGAAATGTTATTGAGCATAAATGTCAAATTCTTAGTAAGAGGCTTCCAGACATATTCCACTATTGGATCTAGCTTGTCTTTTTCTTTATCTTTTTTCAGATGGTTCTCCGTTGTATTACTGGTTACCTATTACTATTACTCATTTGGCCATATTAGAGTTTACATAATTTAAAATGCAACTTATATCATGTTCATATTTTTATTCCAGGTCTCATATATCAGTAATAGCATACTTTAAAAAATATATTATATACCATAAGTGTTTTATCAATGTATATTATGAAGAGATGAATTTCAACATCAATGAGCATATAAAATTTAATTTTAGTTTTTTTTTAAGATTTTATTTATTATTTTTAGGGAAAGGGGAAAGGAGAGAGGCAGAGAGGGAGAAAGACATCATTGTATGGTTGCCTTTCATCTGCCTATAGCTACGGACCTGGCTGGAGACCTGGCTTGCAACCTGGTTATGTGCCCTGGCTGGGAATCGAACTAGCGACCTTTGGGTCCTCAGGCAGGAGCTTTAGCCATTGTGCCACCAGCCAGGGCTTATTTTAGTTTTTAAGTTGAAAAAAAAAAAACACCTTTGTACTATGGATACAGTGTAAAGAGGTAATAAAATATATGATGACAATATAATATCAAATATAATTCCGTAGCAAATAAAAACAACACTAGAAATTTTATAGAGTTAGAAAAGAAATTGAGCAGAATCGTGGTTCTGGCAAAATAAAAATAAAAATAGTGCATACTCTCAGAATTAGCACAACGTCTCTATTCTGTTATTCATCGTTGATGAATGGTTAAGACTTGAGATTCACAGGAGGTTATTTCCTTATTTGAGTTTCAATAGGCATTTGAGCCTTTGTTTTTCTTTGTACATAAAACTGTCAGTGTATCCAGAGTTAAGACAGCCAGTTCAATAGTTTTTCTTAGGGATCAAATGACTAGGAGTTGGTTATCTGTCTGTCTACCTACTTACCTACCTACCTACCTACCTACTTCCATTTTGGTGACAAAAGTGGTAATTCAGATATGTTGAGCAAACTTTATGTGTGGCTGTTTTTACTTTTCATCATCGACATTATAACAACAATGCTCTGTACATTTTTTGCTACATTTTCCAGACTGTCTCAGTTAAAAAACAGACACAAAAAAGCCATTATGGGCAGGAGTAATATTGATGCACTAGAAAATGCTGAAATGAAGACTTGCTGAAGGACTGCTTATATGGTCATAGCTTGCAGAATAGCTCCCAAGAGTGGTATTATAAAAAATGGAAACTTAAGCCATTTATCTTATAACTGTTTTAATACTAATGAAAAAATTCTTGAAATTGTCATATTTCTTGAGCAGCAGTCACAAGTACAGGATATAAGAGAACCTTTCAAGTATCTATGAACATAAATTATGTTACCATAATCTGAACATATAATTTGTTAGTAATCTGGTCTTAAATTTCAATTTATAAAATTTAAATATCCCTTAAAAAGGTAAATTCAAGTTCTATGCTCCAATCGATTAAAAATTGCACAAATGAAGAAGAGCTTTGTAAAGTGCAAACCACCATAAAATCAATGATTTACAATTTACAAAGCATTTTTGCATTATTATTAGTTATTTTAACATACTATTACTCAGTTTTATACACTATATGATGAGATATTTTCCATACTTGCTCCTTTTACTATATTCATTGTTTGTCTTATCACCCAAACTATTAGCTTGGCATAAGGTTTTACTTTTCTGCCCTCCCTTAACCCTCAAATTTAATTCAACAAATATACATCTTACTTTTTCTTAATTACTCAATTTTCTCTCATTTATTTTCCTAATTTATCAAATCCCTTTCAACTTGTATCTGCAGTTTTATTGTCACCTTTTTATTGATGTATAGTTAGTATATAACATCTTAGTTCAGGAATCCAAAATAATAATTTTTTAAAAAGATTTTATTTATTGTTTTTATAGAGGGGAAGGGAGAGAGGCAGAGAGGGAGAGAAACATCAATATATGGTTGGTTGCCTTCCACTTGCCTCCAGCTATGGACCTGGCTGGAGACCTGATTTGCAACCTGGTTATGTGCCCTGACTGGGAATTGAACCAGCAACATTTGGGTTCGCAGGCTGGTGGCTATCCACTGAGCCACCAGCCAGGGCCCAAAATAATGATTTTATATTTGTATGTATCATGAAATGATCACCATAAAAAGTCTAGTTAACAAATGTTACCATACATAGTTATATATTTTTTCTAGTAATGAGGACTTTTTAAGATCTACTTTTAGCAACTTTCAAACAAGCAATTCAGCACTGTTAACTATAGTCAAAATGCTGTGCATTACATTCCCATGACTTATTTTATAACTGGAAGTTTGTACCTTTAGACCCTGTTCAGCCATTTCTTCCCCACCCCTCAACATTTCTGGCAACCACCAATCTTTGCTTTGTATCTACAAGCTTGTTTTTCTCTTTTTTATTTCCACACGTGAGATTATATGGTATTTGTTTTTGTCTTACTTCACTTACATATTGCCTTACAAGTTTGCCCCTGTTGTCACAAATGACAAGATTTTATTCTTTTTTTAGCTGAATAATGTCCTATTGTGTACTCTATACGACTTCTTTATATAAAGTGTCCATTCACCCATTAATGAACACTTATTGAATATCTTGGCTATTGAAAATAATGCTGCAGTGAACATGAGGGTGCATACACTGTATCTTTTGAATTAGTGTTTTAGTTTTCTTCAAATAAATACCCAGAAGTGGAACTGTAGTTTTTGTTTGTTTGTTTGTTTGTTTTTTGTGTGGGGGGGGCAGAATTCACATCAATATTCATAGTGGCTGCAACAATTTACATTCCTACCAGCAGTGCACAAGGATTCCCTTTGTCCGCATTTTGGTCAACATTTGTAACTTTTTTGTCATTTTAAAAACAGCCACTCTGACAGGAGTGTGGTAATCTTGTGTCTTGTATTCTTGTCTATAGTATTACAGTTACCTCAATAATTGTTCTCTTCACTTGAATTTTGCCTCCATCAGTGAGGAAAATATTCTTTCAAATGATCTGATTCAGCATTTTCAAAATTAACTATGTATACAAATCACTTGGTCATCTCATTAAAATGCCAATGCATCAGTAAACCTGGATTAGAGCCTGAGATTCTGCATTTACAAGCTCACACAAGAGGCTGATAACATTGTGCAGATCACACTCTGAGAAGCAAGAATCTTCGTTAAATCTTAACTGCTTGTGTTATTCCCTTTTAAATTTCCCACACTAACCCATCTCTGTTGGAATGAAGTCAACCTACTTAAGTGTGAGATACAAAGTTATTCAAGACCACCATCATATCCTTGACATTTACAACCATCTTTTAAGCTCCCCTGTTTCTCAGCTAGAAATTTTAATATGTAATGTACCAGTGCCTATGTACCTATTGACTGATACTTTTGTCCCTGCCTTGGACTTTTTCTTTATCAGTTTCTTCTGTCCTCCAAGACTCACTTTAATAGTTACCTCCTCATAAAAGCCACTGTTGGCAACTTGTAGGTTGTATAGACTTCTGTTAGCACATGCTCTCTTATCACTTTGGGTTGACCATTATAGCAGTTTCTTGGAGGGTGGAGCTAGGGTTGTAGAGGGACTCCAAAAAAAAAAAAAAAAAAAAATTGAGAAAATTTATGGATATGGACAACAGTGTGGTGATGTAGTGATTATAGGGAGGGAGTAGGGGTGGATATGGAAGAGAGCACAAGGGGATAAATGGTGATGGGAAAAAAAAATCATTAGAAAAGATTGTTCTGAAATTATTCAGAAGTGTTTATTCCATTGGATTGTGAGTTTGAAGCCATGGTATCTTCGTCTTTATGCTCCCATAGGCTTAATCAAATTGCATAAATAAGACCTAATAAATAATCACCTAACTCAACTGAAGTTATGTGAGATCACTTCTGAAATCTGCCCCATTCATGGTCAGGTGGGACCACAAGCTGGGCTCTGCATTTATGTCTGGTTAGGTGGGGTGGTAGGCAGCATTTCCTGGTGGGGTGGTGCTGCTGGTTAAACTCATCATTTGTGCAGTGTTGTGCCTGGGCTCCACACTTGCCCCTGGTTGATGCTGCCTAACCCCATGTTCAGACAGTGCCCCAGGCAAGGCTAGGGTATAGGTCCAAACCCAAAACTATTCTCTGTGAGCACGTGGGGCTACAGTTTGTGCTCTGAAGTTGGCTCCAGTGCTGTTATGTACTGTTGACTGGGACAAATCATGCAGAACTATGAACTGAGCTTCCTGTCCAATGGAGGCCACCTGCTGAGTTCTGCCAATGTGTGGAGACATAGGCTGAGATCTCTGCTTGGGCACCCCTGTGAGCAGGAATGCAGTCTGCCAAGTCCTCATTATTAATTATCATTAAATGAATTCCATCCTTATAATTCTCAGGTGTGGTCTTTGAGGAAGAAGGAAGCAGGACAGTATTGGTTTGCAGCTGGAACTTAATTGTGGAGGGTTTTGGGAGATCCAGGTCAGAGCAGGAAACAGTGGGCCTGGGACAAAGCCTTCAGCTGAGGGGTTTCCAAGTCTAAAACATGTGAGTTTGTTTAAGAGGATTAGCCTTCCTTTTTAACTTCCCAGAAATGGTCCTTGCTCCCAGCTACTGCAGCCAGGATTCCCCAATCCCAACAATAGTTGTTTTTCAGCTCAAAAACAAAATTTGAGTGCTGGTTGTTATCAGGCCTGTCCCCTTCTCTGGGCCTGCCTGATCCCCACTGTTCGAGCCCTGCAGGTTTCCCCAGCAATCCCTGTGAGGCAAGAGTGGAGTGGGCTTTTCAGGAAGCTTTCCACAACATTGGGGCAGCTAGACATCCATGTGGGTTCTCTTTTTCAATGAGGGAAAGCCCTCTCAGTGCAGTGCTTTGCTGAGCTGAAAGTTGGGTGATCAGGTCAAACTGAAATTGCTTCTATCACTCTTCTGATGCCATCCTTTTCAGTCTAGGGAAGTTGCTTAAGGCTCAGCTGGGGTTCTGGGATTTTCACAAGGCTGTATTGTCAGTGGATAGTCTGGATAGTCCCCAGGTGGTCTTCTGGTGAAGAAGACTGAAGTCGAGTCATCTATGTCACCATTTTGGTGTATCCTCTCCTTCTCTTATTTCTTACTTTAGTTGGAATGCACTATTTCATCATTACGTGTCACATGACATTGACAGTTATTAGAGGTTTATTTGCTGAACTATTTCATTCATGTTAGTTATGCTAGTTTTACTGAGGATATTTTTTTAAAAACTGGATGTTGCATTTTACCCATTGTTTTTTGTAACTCTGTATATCTATGTACATAGGTAAGTCCTTTCTTTTCTTTTTTTCCCCACATCTGTACAACATTTTATTTTGAGGTTATTTAGGGTATATGTATATTCCTTGGTAAAGTCTAGTACTTTTAGATGTCTTTATTTGCTCTCTTAAGTTTCTTCTTAGTTATGCTTTTTAAAATTTATGTATTTATTTATTTGCCTTTTTGTTGTTGTTCTTTTACAGTTGTCCCAATTTTCCCCCCATTGCTCTCCCCTGCCCTGCCCACCCCCAGTCCCAGAGTCAATCCCCACCCTGTTGTTCATGTCCAATCAGTCACTAATAGATGTTCCTTGATTAGACCTTTTTCCTTTTCTCCCTTCTTAACTCCTTGCCACATCCTATGGTCACTGATAGCCTATTCCAGGTTTTCATGCCTCAGCTTCTATTTTGCTCATTTGTTTCTTTTATACTCTCCACATCCTTGCCAGAACCTGTTTGTTGATTTGTTAATGTGGCCACTCTAGCCAGTGTGAGGTGGTATCACATTGTGGTTTTAATTTGCCTCTCTCCGATGGTTAGTAATGTTGAGCGTCTTTACATATGCCTAGAGCCCTCTGTATGTTCTCTTTGGAGAAGTGTCTATTAAGGTCCTTTGTTCTTTTTTAATTGGATTGTTTGTCTTCCTGATGCTGGATGTATAAGTTCGTTATATAGTTTGGAGCTCAAACCCTTGTCCGAGGTGTCATTGTGAAATACATTTTCCCATAGAGTGGTTTCCTTTTCATTTTGATGATGTTTTCCTTAGCCATGCAGAAGCTTTTTAATTTCATGTAGTCCTATTTGTTTATTCTTTCCTTTATTTCCCTTGCCTTAGAGGATGAATCCACAAAAATATTGCCACATGAGATATATGAAATTTTACTGCCTATGTTTTTTCTCTAGGACTATTATGATGTCATAGTGTAAGTTTAAGTATTTTATCCATCTTGAATTTATTCTGGTATATAATGGAAGTTGGTGGTATAGTTTCATATTTTTACAAGATGTTGACCATCTTGTTCTCCCAACACCATTTGTTGAAGAGGCTATTTTACTCCATTTTATACTTCTGCCCTCTTTGTCAAATATTGACCATAAAGACCTGAGTTTATCAAGCTCTTTATTTTGTTCCATTGACCTAGTGGCCTTATAACGTAGTTTGGCTTAGATATTATGATCCCTCCTACTCAGTTTTTCTTTCTCAGGATTGCTGAGGCTATTTGGTGTCATTTTTGGTTCCATATAATGTTTTGAACTATTTGTTCTACATCTGTGAAATAGGTTATGGGTATTTTAATAGGGATTGTGTTGAATCTATAGATTGCTTTGGGTAGTATAGGCATTTTAATGATGTTAATTCTTCCAATTCATGAGCATAGTACATGCTTCTAATTGTATCTTTTTTAATTTCTTTTTTCAGTGTTCTGTAGTTTTCTGAGAACAGGACTTTTACCTCCTTGGTTAAGTTTATTCCTAGGTACTTTATTTTTCTTGTTGCTATAGTAAATGGAATTTTTCCTGGTTTCTCTTTTTAGTATTTCATTGTTGGTGTACAAAAATGCCTTGATTTCTGAATATTGACATTGTATCCAGCTATTTTGCCATATTCACTTATTTGGTAGAATATTTTTTGGTGGAGCCTATAGGGTTTTGGATGTACACTATCATGTCACCTGCAAATAATGATAGTTTCACTTCCTCCTTTCCAATATGGATGCCTTTTCTCTCTCTTTTTATTGTCAGATTGCTGTGGCTAAAACTTCCAATATTATGTTAAATAAAAGTGGTGAAAGCAGGCACCCTTGTCTTGTTCCTGACCTTGGAGGGAATGCTTTTTAATTTTTGCCTGTTGAGTATGATGTTGGCTATAGATTTCTTATATCTGGCTTTTATTATGTTGAGGTATGTTCCTTGTATTCTCGCTTTGCTGAGCATTTTTGTCATAAGTGGGTGCTATGCTTTGTCAAATGCTTTTCAGCATCTATTGATATGATCATGTGATTTTTGTCTTTTATTTTGTCAGTGATATATTATGTTTATTGATTTGTGAATATTATACCACCCATGCATTCCTATGATGGAACTCCCTTGATTATGGTGTATGATCTTCTTAATGTGTTTTTGGATCTGGTTTCCCAACATTTTGTTGATGAATTGAGCATCTATGTTTATCAGTGATACTGGCCTGTGGTTTTCTTTTTTTTGTTGTGTCTTTACCTGGTTTTGGGATTTGGATAATATTAGCATCACACAAAAACTTTGGGAATCTTCCCTCTCTTGAATTTTTTTGGAATAGTTACAGAAAGATGGGAATTAAATTTTCCCTAAATGCCTGATAAAATTTGCCTGTGAATTCTTCTGGTCCAGGGCTTTGTGGATTGGGAGTTTTTGATTACTGCTTCAATTTCACTAGCTGTTAATGGTCTATTCAAGCTTTCTGCTTCTTCTTAATTCAGATTTGGAAAATTATATGTTTCTAGAAATTTGCCAATTTTACTCAGGTTGTCAAATTTCTTGACATACATCTGTTCATAGTAATTTCTTGTAATCCTTTGTTTTCAATCACCTCAGAGTATTTCCTAAATTCTTTTATTTCTTTGATCCTTTGGTTGTTGAATTTCAACTCTTCTGTGAATTTTCCACTATTTCTTCTGTTCTTGGTTTCTTTCCAAGTACATACTTTTCTGATTTTAATTATTTTAAATGTATTAAGGCTTATCTATTACTTAGAATATAGTATCTCATGGAAAATGTTTCAAATGTTTGTACTCTTGAGAAAAGTTTCATGTTGCAGTTTGAGTGAAGTGTTCTATGTTTGTTTCTTCAATGTTGCCAAATTTTCTATCACTTGCTCATTTCATTTTCTCTGTTACATGAACTATTGAAAGTGGGTTAGTAAAGGTTTCTATTGTTGAATTGCATATTTTGCTTTCATTTTGTCAGTTTTGCTTCATGTATTTGTAGGGGTTGCTGCTTTTTAGTTTATGTATTTTTTTAATTTTTAAATTTTTAAAAATATATTTTATTGATTTTCCTATTACTGTTGTACCAATTTCCTCCCCTTTGCCCTTCTCCACCCAGTACTCCATTTCCTCTGGCAATGCCCCCCTTAGTTCATGTCCATGTGTCATGTATATAAGTTCTTTGGCTTCTCCATTTCCTTTATTCTTCTTAACATCCCCCATCTATTCTGTAACCACCAATGTGTACTTCTTTTTTTCCTTTCACATCCAGACAATTCACCATTTAATTACTGCCTTCTGTCAGCTTCTCAAATCATATTATGTATTCTTCTTACTATTATACATACCTCATGGACTAACACACCATTACAAAATGTCTCTATCTCTAGAAACACTTTTTTTGGTTTTAATATCTACTTAAAGTAGTATTAGTATAGCTGTTCCAACTTTGATATGATTGTTTGCATAAGTATTTTCCCCATTTTTTCTTTCAATCTCCTTGAGTCTGAATCTAAAGTATGTTTCTAGCAGACAAGATAGAATTGGACCTTGCTTTTCTATCCAGCCTGTCAATCTCTGCCTCTGATTGCATTAATTCATTCACATTTCATGTTATTATTGATATCATTGGCTTTATTTCTGCTGTTTGACATCTTCTTATATCTCATTTCCTTTTTCTTCCTCACTTCTTCCTTTATTGCTTTTTATTTCATTGAGACAGTACTTCCTCGTGTAACATTTTAGTTCATTTTGTATTTTCTCCCAATATTGTTTGTGTTCATTTTTCAGTGATTGCTCTAGAGCAACGGTCCCCAAATCCTCATGCCAAGGACCTGTACTGGTCTGCAGCCTGTTAGGGACCGGGGGCCAAGGCAGAGCTCCACCTCTCTCCCTGCGTGCACAACAGGCAAGCAAAGTTCACTGAGCTCTGCCTTTTGTGTCCTCACACTCCCCCAACACCCCTACCCTGCCTTTGTCTTCCAGGAAGCCTATGCCTGGTACCAAAAAGTTTGGGAACTGATGCTCTAGTGCCTCAGTTTACCTTAACTTATCAAATTTATACTAAATTAATTTCCCAGGCTATGTAAATGTTCCTCCTTTATAGATTAATTCCCCCTTCTTCTTTTTGTGCTAATTTTGCTGCACATTTACATCTCTCAAATTCTGTTATAATTATTATCTTGCGTAGTGTTATACCTTTTAAAGAAGCTATGAGAAAAAACTTAGAAAATGGATATTTACAGATTTGGATATATTTTCTTATTTAACATTTCTGGTTTTTTTCACGTATTCCTGTGGATTCAAGTTAATTATCTGGGGTCCTTTCCTTACACTAATAAAGCTTTGTTCCCATCTACCTCCTTTGGGCTTTTGCATATTTATATACACATTATTTTATTCAATTGATTTTCATTGAATAAAAAGAATAAATATGCAATTATAATGTCTTTTTAAATCACCTTCTTATTACTTTTACCAGTACTTTTCACTTTACATGTGGGGTTAAAGTACTTTCTCTTGTCACTGGATTTTAGCCTAAAGAAGTTTCTTTATTATATTTTGTGAAAAAGTGCTGCTAGAAAAAAACTCTTTCATTCTCAAAATCCAGGAATGCTGGGATTTTCCTTCATTTTTTTTTTTTAAGAGAAGTGAAAATTTACTGATAGTTGTAAGAAATTATACAGAAAGTTTTTGTGTTCCCCTTTACAAGTTTTTCCCAATGGCCGCATCTTGCAAAACTATAGTACAGTATCAAAAATAGATACGGTCGTTGATGTAGTCAAGACACAGATCAAATTTTTCTCCATTAAGTTCCCTCATTTGTCCTCATATAGTTACTTGCCCCCACCTCCTTATTAAAACCTTACAAACACTAACCTGTTATATGGTTTTATAATTCTGTAATTTCAGGCACAAGTGGAATCACTCAGTATTTAAATTTTGGAAAACTTTTCTTCTACACCAAAATGTCTGGAATTTACTACGGGATGTTGTCCATATTAATCGTTATTTCTTTCACTTTACAATCTAAATAGTAATCCATAGTATAGACATACTACAGCTTGTTTAACTATTTAAAGTTGAAAGACAGTTGAGTTCTTTCCAGTTTTTTGGCTATAATGAATAATGCTGCTATAAATATTTTTTATCATGAAGATTCCAGCATTCTTTTTTTTAATACCTCAATGTATTTTTTAAAATTTTATTGTTGTATTATATCCATCCCCTTTTTGCTCCCCTCTGTGCTCCTCCCCACCCACCCATTCCCCCCAAAGTCAATCCCACCTGTTGTCCATGTCCATGGTTCCTTTATACTAGGTTCTTGTCTAAACTGCTTCCCTTCCTTGTCTCTGCCTCCCCCATCACCCAAACCTCTTTCCCCCTGACCACTGAAGGCCTATTCACTGTATTCATATATTTGGTTCTATTTTGCTTGTTGTTAGTTTTGTTCATTATTGTCCTATATTGGGTGAGATCATATGACATTTGTCCTTCACTGACTGGCTTATTTCACTAAGCATAATACTCTCCAGTTCCATCCATGTTGTTACAAAGGGTACAAGTTCCTTCTTTCTTTCTGCTATATAGAATTCTATTGTGTAAATGTACCAAAGTTTTTTGATCCAATCATCCACTGATGGGCACTTAAGCTGTTTCCAGCACTTGGCTATTATAAATAGTGCTGCTATGAACATAGGTGTACATAGGTTCTTATGGATTGGTGTTTCAGGATTCTTTGGGTATAGTCCAAGTAGTGGAATTGCTGGATCAAAAGGCAGTTCCATTTTTAGCTTTTAAGGAAACCCCATACTGTTTTCCACAGTGGATGCACCAGCCTGCATTCCCCCCAACAGTGTACGAGGGTTCCCTTTGCCCTGTATCCTCGCCAGCACTTGTTGTTTGCTGATTTGTTGATGATTGCCATTGTGACAGGTGTGAGGTGGTATCTTATTGTGGTTTTAATTTGCATCTCTCTGATGACTAGTGATGTTGAGCATTCTTTCATATGCCTCTGGGCCCTTTGTATAACTTCCTCAGTTGTCTGTTCAGGTCCTTTGCCCATTTTTTAATTGGGCTGTCTGTCTCCCTGGTGTTGAGTCGCATTAGTTCTTTATATATTTTGGAGATCATACCCTTGTCTGAGGTATCATTGGCAATTAAGTTTTCCCATACAGTTGGTTCCCTTTGAATTTTGCTGATATTTTCTTGAGCTGAACAGAAACTTTTCAATTTCATATAGTCCCATTTGTTGATTCATTCTTTGATTTCCTTTGCCCTTGGTGAAGAATCAGTAAACATATTTCTGCGTAGGATATCCGAAAGTTTACTGCCTATATTTTTCTCCAGGACCTTTATGGTGGCATTGCTTATGTTTAAATCCTTTCTCCATCTTGAGTTTATTTTGGTGTATGGTGTAAGTTGGTGGTCTCGTTTTATCTTTTTGCATGTTGCTGACCAATTCTACCAACACCATTTGTTGAAGAGACTGTTTTTACTCCATTTGATGTTCCTTTCCCCTTTGTCAAATATGAGTTGACCATAGAGTCCTGGGTTAATTTCTGGGCTCTCTATTCTGTTCCATTGATCTATATGTCTATTCTTATGCCAGTACCATGCTGTTTTGATGACAGTAGCCTTGTAGTATTGTTTGAAGTCCGGTATTGTGATTCCTCCTACCTTGTTCTTCTTTCTCAAGA